>JAOBYE010716025.1:0-10823 GCA_025403585.1 Parazoanthus swiftii
TTAAAAATCATATAACTTCGTACAAATGTAAGAATCCGTTACTGATGCTAAAGTGCATTGTTTCACAGTTTTTACTGAAAAAAATGTCCTCACTTTTGAGAAGTTTTGGTAATGTGCTCAAATAGTTCAAACAAAACGTAAATTCCAACTTTATGTTCAAACCGCATCCACGATTGTTTACTTTGGAAAATTAAAAGGCCATAATAGCTAATAATTTCCCCAATACTCCCTAAAACAATAGCTGTGGGGTGTGTATTTGAAAGCCTTCTTTATGAGCTCATTACCCCTACGAACACAAATTTACCACAAGAAAAAAGAGAAGACAAGCAATAAAAACAAGCCAAAAGCCTCTTTTCCCGGCATCAATCACGTGACATGTTGGTGACGTCATCACCTACTAACTGACCAAGAACTAAGTGTCAATCTGTTTTTCATTTGTCTGCTCATCCCTCTTACTTTGATATAAAGTTCAAAACAACCAACTATTACATTTATGGTTGATAGGTATTACATTTATGGTCAGTCCAGTGTACTACATTTATGGTTAAAATGTATTGCAATTATGGTTAGACAAACTGTTACATTTATGGTTAATTTGTATTAAATTTATGGTTGGTGTTACATTTATGGTTGGTATTACATTTATGGTTGATTAGTATTACATTTATGGTTGATTAGCATATTACATTTATGGTTGATTAGTACTACATTTATGGTTGATTAGTATTACATTTATGGTTGATTAGTACTACATTTATGGTTAATTTGTATTACATTTATGGTTGGTATTACATTTATGGTTGTTTAGTATTACATTTATGGTTGATTAGTATTACATTTATGGTTGATTAGTATTTTATTTATGGTTGATTAGTATTACATTTATGGATGGTATTACATTTACGGGTGATACAACGTCTTTCCTGGGTTTGAAAAGCCATCTGAAGAAAAACTAGTAAAACATTTCCCGCTTTTCTCAGACTTTGGGCAATTTGCTGTATTTGACAACTTTGTTTGAGGGGAGGGGGCACGGCCCTGGTGTCTAGAGTTTTCAGAGAGGATCTTGGAAATTTAACCCTACGAAAACCTAAGGCGAAGTCTTCCCGGTTGACGAAGACATACCAGAGGCTTACGGCGTTTATGGGTACGGTAGTGTTGGTTCACGGGTTGCCAAAACGGATAAATATTATAAATGATCCAGTTTTTGGAGATAATAAATCTGTTTTGACTTACCCTTTCACTGCTCGCATGGTGTTCTAGCTTGTCTTAGTAAGGAAAAAAGCAAGAACCTCGGCTAATAGAAGATATGAGTTTGTTTATCTTTTGCTGTGCAAAACTCAGACGCATGCAAACAAATTTGTCAGAAGGACTTGCAGTTTCCTGAATCGACCATCACCTTTGCATTTCGTTAATTATTTTGTCTTATAAACGGCGAATTCCTGAAAGCGAAGCACTGGATCTTTACGGATATATTATATATTCAAACTGTTTCAGGCTTTCAAAGCAACCACAAATCCCATTTCCCATTCTAATTTTTTTTTCAAAATCCCAGTACCAAATCCCAAGTTGGCCCCAAATCTGTTCCCAAGTACCAAAGTAAATCGTCCCAGGGGCCCCACTCGTGTGTCCTCATGACAGGATGGCACAAATAAGCCGGGTATTTTTTCGGGTTTTGTGCTTTTAAGTTATTCTGGATAATTAAAACACTTGCATGGTGTTGAGTCGCATCAGAACTGTACTGTGTACATTTGACTGTAATAAAGACTTGTTGATGTCATAGGCGTAAATAATTTCATAATAGCACAACAGGGCAGCTGATATACTCGCACAAAATTTCTTTGGGATCTTTTTGAGTGGTAGCTTTGGAGAAAGGGAACTTTTTGGGTGTAAACTACGAACCTTAATCAAACCCAAAACTCTGTCAGAAAAAAAGCGCCAAGTGCATGGGGCCCCTTGCAGTCTTTTGCCACATTAGTCCAGCCAGTTTCGATGGTTTTTGTTGCACTGCATTCATTTAATACTCTTGCCATCATTTGTTCAGTCGTATATCGTCAGTCTCAGATGCGTTTGTGTTAACTCTAAGAACAACTGCTACTATTTTCCCTTGTTTTTTACCCGATGACGAACACGACGCGCCTGATGATAAAGCCGTTGATGTAGTTATTGAAGCACTGCCACTGGAGGAAGGTGTCGAATCTGACGCTGGTGATTTTTGTATGACGATGTTTATTGATCCTTTCTAGAAAAGGGTACCACCTTTTGGGTTATTCTGTCAGAGGGAACTTGCGCTTTTTTTAGCATTTCCATTTGATCTGGGTTTTTCAGGTTAAACGGGGCTTTCCTTGCATTTACGAATTCCACAAAATCAAGCTTTTGTAGAATATTACAACAGAGAAATCTGCCAATCCTCATTTCTTAGCTAATTTACCCATTCCACATTTCTTGAGAAATGCATGTTCTTTTCTATTCCTCAGGACTGCAATTTTGACGCAGTTCGCCGTGTATATAACAGCAGAGTTTGATGATGTGCATTTAATTTTAACGAGCCATTCTTATTTTTTGTTACTCACGTACAACCTGAAAAATTTAACCTCGTCCTTTGGGTGGTTAGCCCTGGAAATGAGACCTCTGACGCATCCCCGTGCATCTCCCATATTCATGAAAACCGTGCCCAAAACTCACTTTTTTGTGGCACCCTGATAGATTCTGGCACAACAAAGGGGAACAGAGATAGAACAAAAGAATTTTTATGTGAATCTTTTAAGAATTTTATTGCATACAAGACTCGGCGAGCTCTGTACAAAGTAGTTTCCCAGTCTCTAGATTATTTTTCCCAGTCACAGAGGCCAATCAAATACTATTTGATTCAGCAAAAATGGCAAATTCCTTTTTCCCATTTTACACCTTCAGGATTCTCCCAAGTGGTTCATTTAATCGTTGTGTTCGCTATCTTGCCTATCAAACCGACCCGCACGCGTAATTGGGGCTCAAACTAACTTCGCATAGTGTATGCGATGGTAAGTCGCGACACAAAAAAATTAAAAAAAAAATTAGAAAACGGAGCCGAAACCTAGACTCGATGCCTTCAGGTCCGAGTTATAAACGTTAATTCATGCGTGTTTATTCTATTCTTAGGACCTAAGATACATGTCATATCCTTGATCAGACCCAACCAGGGTGATCTATCACGAGAGCCAGAGGGACGACCCTGGAAATGAGGTTGCAGCCACTCGTATCGCTACCAACGGCTTGATTTTGCTGGGTATACACCCGTTTTCTTAAAAATGACAAAAAAACATTTACTTCGTCACGTCAATATACCTATATTAGCAACGTTGTATATCTCCTTATTTGCAATAATAATTTTGTTTCTTTATTAAATTTGTAAATCTATCTAGTATATATTTGTTAACCTATCTCTGCCTGCCTCGATTAGCGATGCTATTGGCGGGCATGATAAAATTGTAAAAGTATGTGTTATATTAGTATGTTGTTGTTGTTGTTAACAACTTTACATGATTGCCATTAAGCTGACATAAGATGGCCTTTACAACAATTCGTAAAAGTATAAGTTCTTTTGAAAACCCATAAAATTTATAAAATCATCCTAAACTACGACAATTTCATACATTAGCTGATAAAACATAAAACTTCATACAAAATTTGAGAAACCGGACGATAATTTGAAGCTCATAGGGTCTAATGCTACTGGATTCAGATCTAAAATGGCTTAGAGCTTAAGTAGAGTTTGCTTTTACTATTCATTCTATCAATCTGTCTGTCTATCTACACTGAAATAAAAAGAATAATATTTGTGCTACTATAAAGGTGGTAAACGGAACTGTACACTAAAATATGCATGCATGAAATAATAAATTCACACTAAAACAAGCTGACTTGTGTTAAACAATTTTCTTGAGTAGTACACAACATTCAAAGTTTTTTGAAGAACTGACGAGAAAGAAGGACATTTCGTAGGTGACTCCGTAAAAGAAGCGCTTTCCCAGACAGGCAGACAGACAGACAGACAGACAGACAGACAGACAGACACACATACATACACACATGCACAAACACACACAAGTTTGGCAAAATAAATTTTGGATGACATAAAGTTTAGCGCACCATAACGACTGTTTCTATTGTGCAGTCAGGGTGCATTTGTTATATGAAGAGAAATTATGTAAAAATTTCAATCTGTTTTCCGTGAATATAAGAATTTGAAAAAGAATGCTAGAAGAAACCGTGTTGTTGTATTACACAACAGCCAGAATAGGGTACCTTTATAAAAGATTGGTCGCACAGCTCAGTTTGATTTTGCTGATCAAAGTATGGTGATGTTTTCAATCTAATTCAACTAATAATAATAATAATAATAATAATAATAATAATAATAATAATAATAATAATAATAATAATAATGTCTTTATTTCAAATAGATAAAAAAACATATCCATTTTTACAATGCATATTCCGATAGTTAAAAATGTTATCCTAAATATCTACCGCTAAGTTATATCTAAAAATTAATCTATTTACAAGCGATTGCTTAAAGCGTTCCGTGCTGACATTTGGGAATAAACAGCTTTGATCACGAAGCCGTCTAGATGATTTTTTCACTTTAGGCATACACGCGAACAATGGGTGATTGGACATTGTACTGATTTTCTTATAACTGTTTAAGTCTGTTTTTTCCAATAAAAAATAAATATTCAAATGAGTAGAAATATATTTTCGCTTAAAACATCTAGTTAAAATCTTTGTACAGTGGTCATTTCTGGGGAGGAGGCTCCATATATAACGATTCCATACAAAATTTTTGATAAAACAATGCTCTTAAAAAATAATCTAGTTCAGTTTGGGTGTAACCATCTTGACGTAAACACCTAATGATATAGAGACATTTATTGGCTTCTGCTAACTTAAGTCGTATATGCTTTAAAAATCTGCAATTATTTTGAAAAGTGGCGCCTAATATCTTCAGAGAGCTTAATTGTGCGATACCATCAACTGGCGTTAAATTGCTGCTTAAAACGTTCTTTTTGCGCATTGCTAACTCATTACATTTAGGTAAGTTACATGGCATGCAGTTCCTGAAAGCCCAGTCAATGTACATATTTACTGTAATTTCTGTTAAGTCGTGAGCAGTTTTGTCAACTGCTACTGCTTAGTGTGTCAACGTCAGCAAACTTTGTGAGCTTAACTTATGGTCCTAAGTTGACTTCCATATCATTATCAAAAATATTAAAAAGATATGGGCCGCTGACGCTGCCCTGTGTTGTGCCCTTATTAACTGTTTTCCAATCATATGAGTTACCATTTAAAATAAATCTCTGTTTCCGATCTTTGAGACAGTTGAGATACCTATTCGTTATAAATGGGTTTGGAGAAAGTTCTTTGAGCTTTTCCGCTAACAGTACATGCCTTACATTATCAAAGGCCTTACTAAAGTCCATCGCGAAAATTCTTACTGCACTTGAGTTCTTATCATCAAGAAATCTAAGGTAGTCTTGCTGAATCTTGATGAGAGCATCAGTACTACTACAACCAGTTCTGTATGCAAACTGGGTAGGGCTGAGTTTGTCCTCAACAATATTCTTGACAAATTTGCGGTATACCACTTTTTCAAAGCAGCGAGCAATGACTTGGGTAACGTTTTTTCCTCTGAACTCCCCGTACTCAGTAGGAGCATCGACCTTAGACAAAGGATTGATATTTGCCATTTTCCACTGCTTAGGCCAGATGTGCGTTGCCAACGACAAGTTCCATAGAGATTTTACCACAGGAGTGAGACATAACGCGTTTTCGCTCCAGAACCAATAAGGATTCCCGTCGGGACCAGCAGCCGTTTTTTTCACTTTGGACAAGGCTGTAAAAACGTCCATGAAACTGAGTTTAGGGGGTGTAGTGATGGTCTTGTCTATACTGGTGGACGTGGGCTTCACATACTGGTTGTCCTGACACAGTTCTTAGAAAATATTGTTCAAACCAGTAAGAAATTTCTTGTCCAGCACTAGGTGTGGTTTGTTTTTTTCTTTGCGTAAGGTTCATTTCCTCCTCGTCTTTCCCTTCTCCCCCTACACTTCTCCTAGCAGTCCCTGAACTCAAATACGTCAATAAGCAAGTAATTCAAAATGATTGAATCTTCTTCAGCTAACAGGCTTTCCATGTCCCATTCGGATAATGATCCTCGAAAGTGGTTCTTTGTTGACGGAAAAGCGCTGCGGCGCCGACTATCAGATGTTGAAGCAAGACTCGAAGTCAGGTAAAAACTCTCATTTTGTTTCTTTTTCCCGTCTATTTTCACATAGGGTTCATATCTAAAACCAGTTTTAGTATATAGGGAACCCAGAGCCGCCAACGTAAGACGGTTTAATGAAAATCAAAGTAAACGCCTTGGCAAGTTTGCACGCACTTTGTATTTAAGGCGACTTTGTTTGACACAAATAAGGCTACTTTGCGCGACTTAAGCATTAGTTCATAGTTGAAAATGACTTGTGAGCGCAGTTTGCCTACTGACGTTGTTTGTTTCATGTCATCTTTGGGTTTGCAAAATATATGTCTCATAGAAGTTCATATCTATCACTCAGCTCACAGTTGTAAAAAGTAAGATCCCTGCTTAAATAAAAGTAACCAATTCTAACTTTTTTTAAGGTCCTATTACACAATCTATAGCCCCCGATCAGGTTCAAGTTGCACTAATTTCTTGTGTGACTTGGAGCTTACTGAGCTGCCATGACCAACCAAACGTCGATTTTAAAGACCGTCTCTATCATAGTGGCCGGTCAGGAGATTCTATGGAAACCGATTTTAAAGCTTTGGTGTTTTACCACTGACTCAGACTAAGTAACAACTTTCGATATTTCGTATTGAAGCATTGTTAAGGCTCTAAGTCTTTCCAACTTTAAATTGTTCTTGAACAAAAACTTTGGCAATCTGCGCCTTAAAACAAAGCCAAAACAAACTGTGAAAATTGGCACATATACATTCAAAGCATCTAATGCTACCGGTATAGATTAATTAAGAAGCATGTCGAAGGCTCCCTGGATATCGGTTTATTTGTTGAGGTTAAACAATTGGTGAAAGAGGGGAAACACAGCAGTCTAATAACGGCATAATTCTAACAGTAATCCGCCGGAAAATCCAGCCGGAGGACAAATATCAACATTATTGTGAACGCGTATAGAGCAACCAGTATCGTGTATTACCGGTGATACCAGCACTAATTGCATAGGATTGTACCTCTATCTGATGTTTACGTCTCGCAGGATATGGTACAATGTCTATGTAGTAAACAGTACCATTGATCACCAGTGATACAATCGCTTAACACATTGGATTATACCTGTATCTGATGAATATGCGGTCTTGCAGGATATGGTACAATGTTTATATAGTGGTACAATGTCTATATAGTAAACAGTACCATGTATCACCGGTGATACATTCACTTAACACATTGGGTTATACCTGTATCTGATGTATTCTTCTCGCAGGATATGGTACAATGTCTATATAGTAATCAGTACCATTTATCGCCGGTGATACATTCACTCAATACATTGGATTGTACCTAATCTAATGTAAACGTCTCGCAGGATAGGGTTTAATGCCCAAATAGTAAATAGTACCATGTCATACGGGTGATACAGCGATACTCAGAGGCTTGACCCTTGACCTTTCAAATCCATTATTTTTGGTCAAAATGGTATATGGTACTTCTCTAAACTAACCTACAAAGGATAATGGTACCCCCTCCATAAGCTAACAGTTACAACTACACTTGAACGAACATTCGAGGCGTTTCTTCACACTAAAATATCCGGTATATTGGATTTATGCATCACAAATTAGATTTTTGAGCAAGTATGGCTGGACTTTGCTATCAGTCTTGCAGCACTGGACGCGCGAAGGGCGAGTCAAACTGCAAAGGACGAGCGACAATATCCAGCTGTAAACTAAACTATACATAATAAGAGGTTTATTTTCAAGTCTTTCTTTAACGGCTTGAAGGAAAACTAGTTCCGTCTTGGATTGTACTTAAGTGAAACATGAGTTCTGAATAATTTGCAAAAGTATAAACTTGCCCGGCATTGTTCCTATCACCGCACCTGAACTCAAAATGATGCGTACTGCTCCCACACACACGACTGTAAATCTCAGTTTAATGAGATCTTTTATATTTTACATGTTGTTTCTGTTCTAGAAAACTTGCCAGCAAGTTCAAACGCGAGAACAGTGCGAAGGACCCACGAGCAGTAGTTGCAGAATTTGTAAAATGCGTTGCGCGCGAGAAAAAGATTGATGACTCAAGAACCCTTATTGAAGAGTTCCTTAACAGCAAGCGTCAATCGAGAGAGCCTAAAACTCCCCAGAGGACAAAGAGTGCCAAAGCCAAGGTTTCTCCTCGCTTGTTTCTTTCCACGAAGAGGCGGCGATCGGCGCCTGAGTGTAACTTTGAGCGCACTGTAAACTTCAAGCCAGTTTCTGTTCTTGATGAAAAGAAAGGTACGTATCATTTTACTGACATAATGATGATTGTAGATGGCAAGGCAAGGGCACACAAGGACATCCATAAGCAACGTGTATCAGTGCCAAACACGATTATCCTGCCAAAGGTTGTCATAAGCTCGGAGGAAAACGATATTGTTATTGAAAAGAACTACCAAGAGGAATATTGTCGCCCTCGAGCCAAGACAATAGCTACACCCAGTTTCTTTAGCATGCTAAAGCGGAGATCTTCCTCCACTATGGAAAGGAATGTAAGGAAGAGAAGTGCAAGCTTGAGTTACGATTACCCTGCTGAAATGGGGAGTAGTAAAGACGTTTTAAAGCTCGAGGGAAGGAAAACTTTTAATCAAAACCTGAAAGGAACCGCGAATGATGAGCTAGTTGAAAAGCCTATTCAGTTGTCAACTGAAACACTCGGGTCGTCACACAAGGCAGCCTCCCATGATAGTGAAAGAGCACAGTACCAGTCACCATGGGTTAAAAACGTACGGCGCTTTGACCATAAAAGGAGGCTGCGAGGAAGCGCACCCACAATACACGACGCTTCCCAGGCCTTCAACCAGCGCACCAATAAGGAGCTCTCGCCACTGCACCCAGCCCACGTGCCTCGAGTGCACAGTCAGTGTGGTCAGCGGCAGAAGCTAGGTTCGACAGATTCAGGGACAATCTCGCAACACAACTCGACGTTTCTCGTCTTTGAAAATAAACAGACGTTTGGTAGATGTTGCACGAGTGCTAAAAGTGACTCGCTTAACACCGGACTAAGCAGTAGCATAAGAAGCGTCCCGGCTAAGAGTGGTGAAGACCTCGAATCGTCTGAGATGGGACGGCCTCGAGCTTTTTCGGATTTGTCAGGCAGTTTGTTTAGTTTCGCTCAAAAAGGGAATGATCATAACGAGTCCACTGTATAGGTCGGCAGATACTGGAAGCTATTGACCGTGTATTTGTAAAGCCAAACAGATGAGGCACATGTTAAGACTGTTTAATGACCTAAACTGAACACAATTTCGTTCTACAAACTGCTGAATCCTTCACATATTAAGGCGACTTTTACCTACTTTCCATTTTCTTATATATATTGTTAAATGTTGCATCTAGCTAAAGCTTCCCGCCGTAACCCGTTGTGATTTTTGAGAAAGCCCTTCATAAAGTTCAGTGGAATCTTTCGCTGACTACTTGGGGATTTGAAACTAGGAAGATAGTGTTGTAGCTGAACTAAGAGGTACGAGCTCATTTTGTCTGTCTATTTATTTGTTTACTTGTTCATTTTTCATGAGCTATATATATATTTCTAGAGGCATGTCCAACTCAGTTAAGACTGGTCTAAAAGAAGGCTTGTGTAAACAAAGCTAAATACACTGAAGTAAATGTTAACATTGTTGAAAACAATTATATTCAAACAAACAGAAAGTTTAAGGCGAT
This sequence comes from Parazoanthus swiftii, assembly GCA_025403585.1. Classification (NCBI taxonomy): domain Eukaryota; kingdom Metazoa; phylum Cnidaria; class Anthozoa; order Zoantharia; family Parazoanthidae; genus Parazoanthus; species Parazoanthus swiftii. The sequence continues at coordinate 9,934 of JAOBYE010716025.1, forward strand.
TCAATTACCAATACTAGACTAGTTGCTTACAGATACAACTTTAGTTTTTTCGTGAACTTAATAAGTGATGATGTCTTAGGTTTGGAGGTATATAAAATATTCCACTGGTGGAGAACTTAACAAATGGTTTGTTTGGGCTAATCAGCTGACTCTTATTTTCGATCTGTCACTGATTTTATTTTTTTTATCCCAGATGGACAGCATCTTGAAATGAAATCTGTAATTTGCCGCCATGAAACTCATACTGGTGTCGTGCAGAAACCATCTAATTATATAGGACCCCATTTCCATTCCACCCGTACGGGCCCGGAGCACACCTTGGACCTTTTCTTTTCAAACGTATTAAGTAACGATTTGCTTAATTCCAATTACTTGCCTTCATATATCACATGTTAAACTAAAAAGTGAAGAACTTTGAATTTCATCTTATTGAGTTTGCAGTGGATGCCGGATCCGTTCCCCTATTCTCAAAACGTAACAAGCCATTTTATGCTGATAGTGTAAGGAAAAAGATGAATGTTTCAGTATAACTTGGTGGGCGTGAAAACGTTAACTGTGCGGTCAAAACATTGTTTAACAGTTGAAGTTAATTGCTCAAAAGGTGACTGTCTTTTACTCACTGCAATCTGATGAACCTGAGCGCATGATCTTCTACTTAATGTTATAGCATTTCCCGCGGGTTTTCTGTAACTTATTGATTTGCTATGCGTATCGCAATTTCATGTGCTCACACATGTATTTCATGTTCAGTAGCAGAGGTACCTATCATTTAGTTATCCTTGAGCGACTCAGATCTGAGACATTAGGTTGCCACAACATCGGGATTACGTACACCCTACTCTCTATGGGAAGTGTACGGGCTCTTTTAAGTCACCTGATAGAACGTCGAA
>JAOBYE010716036.1:0-10822 GCA_025403585.1 Parazoanthus swiftii
CCGCTTAACACTACTGAAACCGGAGATAAGCGCCGGCCTTATGAGCCACTTGGCTCGGGAAAGGATTTAGCTTTAGCATTACCAATTACCAATTACCAATTACCAAAAACAAAACGTTGTACTTTAAGATGTCTTGTTTATGCCAGAAAATTATTAGATGGCATTTTAATCAATATTTAGTGTGTGGATACCTGTTTGTGTGTATGGCGGCGCGAGCGCGTATGCATGTGTGCGTTCGTGCGCTCCTTAAGTTATTGTGAGTTTCGATTTCAGTAACACATTAGTTTTTTGTATACTTTTAATGTGCGTTTGTGTTTTGAATAAATTGAAACATTAGGCATTCAGTTAATAATATATCAAACGACTAAATTATAATAACAAGTTGACGATCAACTGATTAGCCAATCAAAATGGCCGTTAAGATAACGGAGATACTGATATACGTCAACCTGTTTGTTTTTTGGTTTATCTTTTACTTTTTACTTCTATCTTTTACTTTTACACGCTTAATCTGTAGAAAATAGACTAGAATAGAGACAGTATCGAATTATAGTGATTCCAACAACGTTTCTGGTTTCTCTCAGTAATTTTATTTTAATTCAAGAAACCACAATGCCCTTCATCGGATAAAGTTTTCGGCTTTTAAGATTTCTATTTAAAAAAAATGGACTACTAGGATTTTTTCTTTGCACATTGTCTTTGTTTTACCATTAACACGCTCGCTGTACATTGCTCCGTGTTTGAAAAAAGCTCCTGATTCGCGGCGACTTCAAGTGATTTGGTATAAAAAATCATTCAATGCATTCAAAATGTTTTCTAACCTACTAAATCTTTCTAAATATAACCATATCAAGCAAAACTTAATGATACGACACACGTACGATAACACGGGATAAATATATGATCAAAAATCTTCCATGCAATGAATGCTCCCTTTTCTCATATATTACATGGTTACAGATGATGAAGACTTTGCATGGTGAGGATATAACTAGCACATTGTTTTACAACTCCTGTATCAGCCAATGAGAAAACATTTAAGTACTTTGTCAGAGCCAATATTTCCAGATATCAAATTTGTTTTTCTGACAAACACCGCCTACGGGTTGAGTACATTCCTGGAGTTTTAAAGTCTACACTGAAAATAGAGATATACGTTAAATGGCACAAATTAATTGGTTAGTCTATTGCATCTTTTGCTCAACTAACTGGACAACTTCTATAAATCACAGCTAAACATGAAAGGCAGGTGCAGTAAGGAAAAGAAACTATAGAAATGGAAATTTCGAGATAAAAACAAACACTGCTGAACAACAGAAAGATGGCAACCATTTTGTGCTTCGGAGCTTGAAATTATTGTCGCACGGTTCGTATACTTTTCCTTCTAACTTTAACTGTTAAAGCGTTTTATGAAACATATTTCATGCATTACACTGTTCATAGTTTCTGCTTCTGCTGTTGGCGAGAATTAAAACGGTATATTGTAGCTGAGAGTGCGAAACTGTAATCAGTGTTAACCAAAACCCGTATTTCAATACATGTGTTGAACTAATATGAAATAATCATTTCTCTCTCGTCCGGATTTATCGCTAACTCTTTCCAGCAGGTTCAACAGAGTACCCGTCAATCATATCCCTAACCGTTATATTAGCGTTTTAAGCACATTTTTTCCTGGCAAAACTTTTAATAAAGAATATGCTAATGCCCTAATGATAAGATAAATATTTCTAAACATCACAAAGGCAATACTCTACCTGGCAAGGCACAATTTCAGCATAAATACTTCTAAGTATTTTAGAATGAAAAGGCAATTTATTCCAAGGATTATGAAATAAAGGCGCGCGTCTAATGCTGTTTCGAGGAGGGTAGAAACAGTGTAGGAATAAGGTGTTAAAGTTTACATTTAAAGTAAATAAAGTAAGGTTCAATACAAAAAATATGAGTGTGAACACACTTATGTTGCATATATTTATTCTTCTTAATCTGATATGTAAATTTCAGTTTTGAAAAACACGAATATATTCGTCGTATATATATAGACAAAAATGTTAGAGACAGGTTGACGGTAGTAGTGTCCTTAGATGTGTTGATGAAAATGATATTAGAATGAAAAACGAGTCAAAGTTATATTCGCTTTAGAATGAAAATTTCTCATCACAACTAAGAAACATTTGCACCTTTTAAGTTGTTTTTGCCAGAAAGTTACTATCTGAAAATGAATCAACAACAGAGCGAGATATGCGGCAAAGTTCCTTAATAGAGGATGTTTCAAACGATGTATGTGTTGTGCGCTCACGTGTGTTAAATCATTTTATTTATTTTTTTATTTTCTAGTATTAGATGTCTGCAATTGTGTCTGTAGAATTTAAACGTGCGTGTATGCTTTAAAAGACTGGATAGCCATTTAGTCAACCATATATGATATGAAATAAACCCTTAAGGGAGATAAAAATGCAGAAAATGTAAAAACTTACAAGTATATGAGTTGACAATAAATGTATAATTAACAGTCAAATCATTGGGCCATTTAAATAACGAAGATACGACATGCAACTAAGTTTGCTCTTTTCGTTTTACCTTTTACAGCCTCACTCAGTGGAAAAAGTAAAAGATGTATGTTTGCAATCAGTCATTATCCTAAACTTTACAGTTTCAAGTTTGCGACTTTTGGTAGAGTCGGTATTTGTTTTGAATAAAATACACCTTAGCCTTAGGATGAAAGTTGACAAGAATTATACTGCAATAAATACATATGAGCTCAATCAAACATTTTTTTATTGAAAGAATTTAAATATATCCGGCGTTTCTCTTCTGAACTAATATGCATATCCTAATGTGTATTATGTTTTTTACTGCTCCAGGAACAATTAAGGAGAGCAATTGTTTTAAGTAATCAAGGAATTCGACCGTGCCGCAAACTGAAACCAGACTAAACAGACGTGGTGGACGTCGCAACCAAAATCAAGAATATTGAAGTAAGTCAGCCATTTTGTCAAAGAGGTTAGGATACCGTCATCTCTTATCATGTTTCTAAACACAACACTTCAACCACCTTCTCGGTCCGCTTAATTTCCAGTCCCCCGTTCTATACACCCATAATTGCACTTATCAATACAATTGTTTTAAGCCGTTGATTGAGCTTTAGCAAAAGAAAACATAGCCCAAGTCACAAATCTATGAATATGTTGCAGTGCACCATATTTTTTGGTTTCGGCCGATTCTCAGCCGACTTCCATATAGCTTCTCAGTGAAACTAAATTGGGCCGACGATTCTTAGTGCTTAAGTTAAACTTGTTCACAAGTGACAGATAAGTCAGTTTAATCTGACTCTGTTCAGATTATGGAGGCTCTGTGAAGTGATATTAAGTCAGTGTTTAAGCCCAACGTGACCACTGCATCAGGGCCGTGCGTATCTTTTTGACTTTGGACGTCTGGATGCGGGAGTACTAACAAGTTTTGAAGCTACAAAATGTTACTTTCAGTGTTTTGTCTGGCCATGTCGTAACTGGATCTTAATGTTACAATGACACTTCTTTTTGTTCCAATTCTGGAATTGGGTTTCGTGTCTTGTTATCAGAACTTTCCAACGACAGTTATTCAAAAATATTCTCTTTCTGAACGTTTACAACACCTAACAAATGAACTTTCTAGAGCAAATCCAGAACAACTCCAATCATAGCTAAGAAACTGCTTAGTGGACTACTGACAACTGCAAATGAGCCAAACATCCATTTTAGTTCTGTGAATATTCTTTTGGAGAAACAGGGAATAAAGCTAACATGTTTCTGGCGGTTTATGATTACTAACTCTAACTGCCTCAGTCACATTTTAAACATGTTTCGTGTACACAGGTTCTCAAGTTGAGTTTCAGTCGCTTGTTGTTACTATGGTTACTACAATGTAAGATCAGTTGCAAACACTTTTTACCAAAAGAACTTTCAAGTAACTAAGGGTATCGCAATAAAATGTTTCGTCTCCTATGATGGTGGGTCGGTCAAGAATGAACACTCAAAGAGAAGAAGCCTTGAATGCAACTCTGTCTTAAATCTAAACTTTCATTCTCCACTAAACGAGATTGAAACTGTCAAGCAAGGCTGTTTAAAAGTTGACGGTTTAATGAGAAAAGCCCTCTCGACAAAATATTCTTTCCAAGAAAACATCCAGTTTGTGTTCCAGATTACTTTGTCTATTAAATCTCACGTATAATCAGTAAGATATATAATCAGGTGTTAAAAGATATATATGTATTAACACGACTTCACAAAAAAAATCGTAATGTCGATTTTAATTAAAGACAAGGACATCATGCACATCGTATCAACAAAGCAATATCGGTCTCTTGTAAATTTGACCAGTGAATCTGAGTGGATTGTTTTTCTTTTACTTTTCGATAGAAAGGGTCGGTCGGGTGATGGGAACAAAACATTCTATTGGAATGGCTTAACACAGATTACCTAACAAACATCTTGTGCTGGTACTGTGAACTAAATGGCCGAATAGAGCATAAGATTGAAATATATTTTAGCATTTGTTTAGACCAGCTTAGACCAAACTGTTTTGCCGCTAAATTGTTAGCCAATCAGAAGTGGACTGCACATGGGTGTTTTATAGGAGAACAAGGGTTATATTTAAGGCCATTCGTTTTGCATAAAAAGACTGCTTTGGCGGTGTACAGTCCTTTGATGTGTAGCTTTAATATAACTTTTGATTAATACCTTCAGTTTGGAATACTTATAACACTGCTGTCAGCTGTATTTGTTTACTATTGAAAATGAATGTGTTCAGCTAGTCTTTTGTTAAAATTTGTCAATTTAGAACATTTCTACTGTTACTTTACATACACAGTTTACTATTTAGCACTAATGCTCGAGTTTCTATTTGTAATATATTTCTCTGGAAACAAGCTTATAAATCGCTTAGCAAACCTCTAAATTGAGTTAAAGCATTTTGAAATGCAAGGAGAACATAATGTTTACCTATGTGCCAGAAATTATTGCTATGTCGTCTCCTTGTCATTTTCTCAAAGAGTTACAAAGGGAAAGTACTGTTGAACTCAAGGTTTCAGTTATTAACGATAATAAAAACGGCTAGCTAAAAGTAATTTGTTTATACAAAAAACAGAATTTCATTGGTTCGCTTTATTTCACGCGTCAATCATTTTGGGTTTGGTCTACCGATTACAACGGAAATTGCTTCATTTCGTTTTTAGAACTTAACGCCCTTTAATATATATATCAGCTTATTGTACTTTTCATTATGAGATCCCCGATGGTTCGTAAGCAGTAGTTCTGTAGCTGATCATGAAGGTTTCGAGATGCAATTTAAAACATTCTACAATGTAGTCAGTTAAAACAAAAAGTTACATACAGGAATAAGGAAGAGAACTAAGGAATAAAGGGTAAGGTTTTAAGTATGGTTTTCTTTAAGTTTGTTACTAAAAGTTCGGTTGTTCAAGAAAAACGCAATCAATAAAAAGAATAATATTTTTATTTTTAATATATACAGTTATACTTATGATTTATTTAGAATATCCTATTACATAGTTTGTCGTTATTATTTTAGTTTGACAGAGACGCCCTCGTCTTTGTAGTATTTCAAGTGAATTTTCTAACGAAATTCATTTTTCTGAATGAGTAAAAAGTCGTTGCCTTTTTCACATCGTATTGAGATGTTTCATTCATTTTTGTTGCATTTATCTTTGTGGGTTTTCTAAACAAAAGTCCAACAGAATAATTAGCAACTTACATGCATACTCGTGATCCTGTATAACAAAATGTTCAAAGTACGAAACCATATACAGTAAAATCCAGGTTCTAAGTCCCGGTTATATAGGTCTGTCTTTATGCTAACAAAAATAATACTCCAAATATCTCCTTTTTCTTCAAATTCCCAAATACTCTTTGAGATTCTAAAGACTTCGAGACGTGCAAACACCTTCTTCAATCCTACAATTATTTTCTTTTCCGCCAGTTTTTTTCACTCTAAGCTTCAAACCCCTCCCCACTCATCCCCCAACGGATTCAAATGGTCAATATCTTATATCACTCCTCAATTCAAGCCCTTAACATCCACAATCAATGCCTTTTTGCTTGTTCCCTCTACAACCTCGAATCTGTCATGTTAAAGCAAACCTAACAGTCTTCAATTTTGTTTTAACTTCTGACTGTTTTATTGTTTTACAGTGCGACTACACGAGCCAAAGCCATCCAAACAGTTTTTTAAAAAACTAGCCAATCAAGAAGCGAGTGGAGAACAATGAAATAGAGACGGTTTTTGACCGGTAATATTTTTGTCAGATAACCGAAGCGGATTGTCTAGCATTCGGTTACAATCATGAATTATCTATATTTGAACGTTTGCATATAAATAGGGCAGAAGATACTACAACAGCGGAATGCATTATCCAAAAACTTTACGCGAGCAAGTATTAGATATGAACAACAACGGCTCTTCTCAAAACTAAACTCAAGACAAGTCGCCGTTTAACATGTTTATTCTAGATCACGAGCAGGCAAACGCCTCTATAGCTCTTTTTAAATAATACTCAACAATAAATCTAATGACTTCAGAACTTGCTGACTACCAATCATAATGGAAACTGAGAACTGATCAAACCAAATACACATCTGCAGCTCGTAGCATGCGAGCATCAAAACAATGAAATTTCTCCAGTCATTGTTTGTTGTATTGACTCGGATATAAAACCTAAATAAACATTGTACAGCTTTATCGGATAATATCGAAAACCATGCAAACTGTGCTGTGTTGAAATCATGCGATCGAAACAAAACCTTGAGTAAAAATGCTAATTAATTCCCTTTCAACCTGTTTGCAAAACATATACAGTCACCTTATCGATACCCACAATGTGTTATGTCTGAAATAACTTATGGAGTATTAACCGATCCTGTGTTTCAACCACACGCGTACAAGTTTGGATTCATTGCATTTTCCATCTCGATGCAGTTGATTACATCTGAAGTTACCGTGGTACTTGATGGTTGGTTCAAATAGGACGATCGACGAGCATTAGATGAGTTTGTGTGGTCGTAGTTTGAAAAGACACGTTGAACAAAACATCTACTAACTTGTCTTGAGTTTGTGAACTTATTCGCGTTGTGAAGCGCCGTTGCGGTTCATGTCATAGAATAAGAGCATAACGGCATCCGTTATCGTAATACCTTCTCGTTCTGTTTACACAAACGTTCAAATGTGGAAGTTCCATCATAAACTTCGATTGAAAGCAAAAACTAACAATTTAGATTTTCCGCTGCTACATGTACGTAGTCGCTGGGGCAAAAATATTACCGGTCTTAAAAAAATTGTGGCAATTTCGTTGTCTTCAACTCGACTCATGATTGGCTAATTTGTAAAAAATTTATCCGGGTGGCCTTTGTTTGTGTATTTGCACTGTAAGTACTCATTTTTCTCGCTAAAAGTCCGCGCGTTGTAATGGTTGTACGGATAATGTAACTGTCAAGATCAACACAATTCTGGAAGTGCGCATGCGACTACAGAAACGTTTTGACAGAATTAAATTAAATTTTTAACAGAATTTAGATCTGATTTAATAGAAGTTAGAAATGCTAATGGAAGTGTTGCGAGTTACAAAACTATAAAGGTCAAAAAGTAACAAGTAAGATCTTCCCCGTCAGTATATTATGGAAAACAAGTCATTCCACTCGGTACATTTGCTTAAACTTTTAGCCAACTGATTTTTTCAGTCTAAAGATATAAATCAGGGGAAAAAAGTAAACATTTGTGATTGTCCTTGTTTGTCGAGCCTCCACTCCCGTCTGACAAAGTTTATGAGTGCATTAATTGGTGTAAACGAAGCTGGTCTCTTTTACTCACAAATAACGGCTCAGTTGAACAGAGAGAAGCCATCTGCAATCGACTGTTAAGTTGAGTGTTCTGTTGGTCATCTGGCTGTGCAAAGACGCTCATGAAATCTTCATCATAAACCAAGTACATGAGGTACGACATCCACCAACAACATGTGACAATTTTCCTATTAAGGTCCAGCTAGGAAAATCTCTCTTTAGTTGGAAATATCGTGGAAAGAAACGCTGCAGAAACTTCTCTTTTACTTCTGGACTTATCTCTGAGTTCGGGCCTCACCTTCGTGTAAGAACCCACGAATGACGTCACGTTCACCAGTGGTGAAGGCGATAAATCGCCCCCACAATATTGATAAGTTGTACTCTTCTTCTCGTGGATTTGAAAACTGACATGCTTTAGTTATGGGAGTTAAACTAAACCCTTCAGGTCAATATACCCAACGTTAACCAGAAGTCGAACACTTTAATGACGCCAGTTCACCTCCCATAATTGAAGTAAATTTTGTAGAGTATGAATGTAAGTATGTTCATTGCTCACACTGTGTCATCATTTGTGCACCTCGCAGGGAGCCCTACGACGTCAATCGTGGGTTCTTACACCGAGGAGTTCGACAACACATGTTTCTACAAAAACAACTAGTACATATTTTTCAACTCACTAAATAATTAACATAATAGGGCCCATGCGCGCTGAATCATTCAAAACCAAAGTAGTTTAAAACGCGACCGCCTCGGGGTGTTTTGACATGGTTATTATTCAAAAATTTTGTGGTTTGCTTAATTGGATAATAATTCAGACAACCCGCCAGTAGATTCATTAATTTCTCAAACCGCAGCCATTTAAACAAATTATAAAATATGGTTATATGCCGGTGGTATTTCAATTTGGCGTGCCACCTGTTCGAGCTTTGTTTTGAAGGGTAATTTAACTGGATATTGGAGTAGATCAGCGGAAGTTCTCTCTCATGCTTTCTAAATCTTAGGATGAAATATAGACACAAGAATTGAAGAAAAAGGTAAAAAATTTCTTTCCTTTTAGTTACTTTAAATTTGAGTACACTTTCAGCGTTAGTATTCTTCGATGTACAATTCAGTTCTATTTAACGCCTGTTGATGCTGATTGAATCATGTTAATGTTCAACTTTTGATGTTTGTCGAACGGCACAAATATTCAAATGGTAATATTATGTATGGTTAAACTGAAATATAAGTTACCAACTGTTTTTAAAACCGCTTAACCGCTCAATTTGCTCAAGAACTGTTAGCTTGTCGAAATTCAGGGTCGTTGCCAAGCACGACAGAACGGATAGGAACTCGAAGCGTTTAGCTGTTCATATCTTCAGGCTTGAATTACTAGTATCTTCGCAACAACATCACGATTACAAAATATTCGAGTCATCTTTCAAAATCGTAGTTTAATAATGTTTTAGCTTTCGCACGGTCCGGATAAAGTTTCAAAGTTCTTGGTTAATTTCAATTTAATGAAAGTGATTAATACCGCGTTCCGTTTTGCAAGTTTATCATTTCAATCAAGCATGCAGTTGTGAGATTAACTTTCTTTAACGCTCTACATTGCCATTTTTATCAACAAATTGAGTGTTTAGTTTAAGTCAGTTTGCTTTCTATATGACATTAAAAATATTAAAATTTTTGCAACTGTTACTTCCTTTTTTCCAGTACTGTATTTTTTTCTCTGATGTAAGATATAAAATGTAAATTGTTGCTTTATTTTTATATTTGCTTCAGATTGGTCTCAAATGTAGAATATACTAAACACTTATTTCCTTTTAAGAATAATTAAGTTATTTAACAGTTTGACATATGTTTTGGTTCAGTTCATTTTAAAACCACGCAGTGTTTATGATATGTCTATACTGTTTATAACAAAGCTATTTCCATGATAACTGGAGGGTAATGCCAAGGCCATTTTATTGTTAGAGTCACAACTATGGCAAGAATCTGAGACCAAACAACTGTAAACAATCAACAAAAATAACAACAATTGCTCTTGCTGTATTAAATGCAAGAGTAAAACATATTTCATATGCATAGTTGAACTAAACTTGGTCAGCCCCATCAACATATTACATATAGCGATTTTGGTGAAAGATTATTTATTGTCTGCATGTGGTGCAATTCTGTTTTATCCAGAATCCGACTGATTCTGTTTTCTTTGTTTGAGTGAACTTGTTAAGCAAATATAATCTCCAATTTTATTTGATCAATTAGTTCTATTTTTACATGTACATCGAAATTTTGCTGATGGGTTTCCTCGACTTCTAGGCCCTAGACTTCTAAGTTTCTTAGTCTTGTTTTCTTCATGATCCAACACGAATTGAGTATGGGGGCGTGAGGACTGGCAGATGTACAACTACAAGTAGTGTTGTAGAACTGCGACACAGATATACTCTAATAATTTTTACCTCGGGGCATGCATTACAACAAAACTGTCAAGTTAATTGATTGGAATATGTGACCAGCAGGGGCTTAGCTTTGTTTAATTTTCAAAACTCTTTTTCACGCAGTTCAGATGAAGAGGCGGAAAATCGAAAACTGCTTCATCATTTCCTGATGAGAAAAACGAGTTCCAGCGAACAAAGAAGAAAGCTCAATTTTGTTTGTTTGCTCTTGACTTATAATGGTAATAGGACTGCATGAGTGGAGTTCAGTTCGGTCTGTAATCATATGAATGATAAGAAAATTTGACGACCGCGAAACGGGGGTCTGATTTGTTTATCACGAGTATTATTACGCCTCACTTTATCCAGACAATAGGGTAAAACGGAATGACATATTATTACACTGATTTTCAAGTGTCCTACTGTCTGGATATTTTTTTCAAGAAAGCTATCCAGGAAAGCAATTTTCATAAACAATAATTTACACAAATTCAAATGTCGTGTACATTTTCGAATAAAACCGATGCAGTCAAAATCCAACTACCTTTACCATTCTGGCCCTGGGGGGGGGGGGGGGGGGGG
>JAOBYE010716058.1:0-10820 GCA_025403585.1 Parazoanthus swiftii
ATTTCCAGAGGGTTGGGGGGTCTCTCTGTCACTTCGTGGAAAATCCAGAGGGGTGGGGGGGTAGCCACCATCTCGGAAAAATGGAAAATCCAGGAGGGTGGGGGGGGGTCAAAAAAAATTCCCTCCGTGGTGGGGGTATGGATATTTTCTGGAACTACACAATGATGTAAAGTTTAATGCAAAACGTGGTGCAATATACACTTGTAAGCAACTTCATTTCTAGCCTAAGAGTTTCAGACTTAGCGCTTTCCTCTTCAGGCTGCTTCTTTTCAGTTATTGCTGACTCACTCCGTTCGGCAGCAAAATATTCCTGCCATTATTGTTCTATGTATGTCGATCTTTGTCCAGGTCCACTCATCCGAACAGGTTTGTGGGTATATTTGACGCCACCTGCGCAAGGGTTTGTGGGTTTATTAGACGGCGTCCTTTTCTCCACAACCTTTGATCGACCTTGCAGAAGTCAAATCCACATAACTGGAGAAGGAAATACGTAAAACACATGGCAAGTAGTCTAACATTTGCTTACGAAGTGTTCATCAGAGAGTTGCTTGCTTTAGTACAAATCTCGAGATTTATGAGCTTCGCAAGTTTGTTTTCCAATAATGCCTGTGGGATTCGCATATGAAAAACGTATACATCGATACAGTTGAAAACAAAGACCCGGCAACACTTGCATAACCACGTGGTTAAATCTAGTTATAAGAATATGTAAAAATTTGCCAAATGCTGTATTTGTTGTATCCTTCATACCCACCTGAATGCAGTCAATCTGTATTTGTCAGCGGTAACCTCTGGTGGACTGTGGAATTCGTCGAAACTTTCAAAAACAACTCCTAAAAGTTGCCAAAGAAATGCACGGAATCGAAACAAGTGATAGAAAATAGCACATTTAATGCCAGCATCGAGTACTTTCTAATAGTATTGTCATACACGTAATCCGTAATATAATTCTAACGAGGACAAAGTGTCATATAACAAATCCAAGAACAACGAACCAAAAGGGGGTCTAAAACTTACCATGATCTCTTAGACACCCTTACGCGTTACCGAAATCCAGAATTTTAACCCCTAAAAGTTACGAAGAGCATGCCCGACAAGTTAAATATGGGAGTCCCCCCACCCCTTGAGGAATTCGCAAAGGCCATGGTTTAGGCTTACCTCACTTCATCTTATTATGGTGATAAAATCTTCTTACACCACGAACTTTGAAATCTTTTTTTATAGTTTCAATTTTTAACTGATATGATAGTCAAATTCTTTCGCATAACTTTTTAATGCATCAAGAAACACAAAAAGCGATCGACGAATTACTTATATTATTATCCTTGTGTTGTACAATCAGTTTACATAATTCCGATATCTTGGACTGCGGTTTACATCTAGATCTCAGCAAAATCTTAGATTTAGCAAGCTTTTCTCGTGTCTTTGGTGACACTAGCTTTTGGTCTCGGCGGGATAACAAATGAACAAAACAACATAAGAAGTCCAGTATCTGCAGGTAATGAATAAAGGCCAGCAAACTGGCTTTTAACATCGTAAAAAAGTAGGTTATTATTTGGAGCCACAAAATTTGATATTCAACTATTATATTTTTGTTAAATATTTTATTTTTGCCATTACTGCTGTTGTTATCATTATCATCATCATTATTGATTATTATGATTATTTATTAGTACTACTATTATTATTGATATTGTTATTATGAATTTAAATAAGTGAGCTGAAAAGTACAAGTATAATTACAAGCAGAATTTTTAAACCATAACGTAACTTTCCAATTATCAATTACTGTAATATCATGTCTTTTCCATAGTTGCCACAAGTTTCGCTTCCTTGCTTATGTCCCAACTGAGCCCCATCTTCAAGTCAGTAATTCGACTAAGGTTAAAGGGAGCCCGCAGCAGTCTCTGAAGAAGGCCCCTGAACCCACCGAGGAGCCAACGGTTCACAACACCTATCAGGATAAAATGGGACCAACAGATCCACCAATCACGGGCGACTACAGTGACGAGGTTAGATGCTCATATTACCACCTTTAATAATAATAGAAGTATCAATAACAATAGTGATAGCAGTAATAAAAAGATCCAGCAATGGTAGTACATGTAGGACTGAGTGGAATCCAATTCGGTCTGTAATATTTGGGTGATAACAAAATTGGACGACTGCGAAGTGGGAGTCCGATTTGTTTATCATGAACATGATTACAGACAGAATTTGACAACGCAAGGTACTATTATCAATTTGTCATAAATACTACAATGTCCGAGAAACAAATAAAATGCTTAGGTTTGTTTGTTTGTAAAGACTCTGGCATTGCCATGCCAATCTGCTTTGAGTAGAACTCGCTGCCATTCAAGAACTAAATTAATTGGCAGGTGAAAAACCCTTCATTTTGCTTGCTTCTGAAAGGTGAGTTGTCATTGTCATAGTGATTATTTACTCACTTGTGATTGGCTCATGAGCAAAAAAGTCAGATTGCGATTGGTTCGTTCGAGGTCCGATAACAAGCTTGTAATCGGACAGCTGACAGACAAATTAATGAATAATATAGAGACTAACATACCAATCAGATTTGAGGAAGTTGTGATTTTTATGATAATAATAATAATAATAATAATAATGATGATGATAATAATAATAATAATAATAATAATAATAAGTTGAAAAGACACTGAAGCTAGCCAGCCCAAGTACTTTTTTTAGCATCTGGTATCCAGAAGTTCAGGCCACAGTGCCACCGTAATAATACGATGATGATGATGATGATAAAAATAATAATAATATAATGATAATGATATTATGGTATATTGATAAAACTTACATTATCAACTTTAAAGCAGCAAACTTTAAATATAAATCTAAATTTAAAAATGAATCTCCTTCAAGACAGTATCCAGCTGGGGGTCAAATAATTCTTTCAAGGTTTGCGCATGATCAAACATCTAGTGACAAGACAACAAAGTTACAAGTTTAAGTATCTACAAGAAGGAACTGTTCATGCAGATACCAAGAATTTCCCAATAAGTAACTGGAACAGTTGATCTGCTTTATTTAGGCTGCAATTAAGTTTGATTGTTAACACGTTTTTGCCAACGCTTTGGTTTTAGGAAATCCAAGAAACGTTGGAAGTTAACCAGAAGGACGACCGACAACATAAACTGGAAGTCGTTTTGCAGAAATCTAAGGAGAACTCTTCAATCGCTCATCCAATTTACAGGAACAACAATGAGCCACTGGTACCAAACGTTCGTAATGGGTCAACGCCTGTGAATATTACGTCATTAGTGCCAATCCGTATGAAAACAGACCCCCAGCAGGCGGTCGAAGCCCAGGCAAATACAGAGGGGTCTGGTGATGAGGATGATGAAAGCGAGGAAACGAAAGAGGAGAAAGAAGATGAAGGAGAGGATGCTCGAGGGGAAGGATTTGGGGTTAAGAAGATCAAGGCGAACAAAACTAAGGAAAAAGCGCCGGATAAAAAGACAAACGACAAAAAGAGACCAGATAAAACAAAAAAGGAAGAGCAGAAGAAGAAAGCTTCGATTCACAAACCGTGGCAAAAGAAGAAAATAGAAAAATAAGCCCCAGTATGCTATTTCAACTGCCAACAATACCTTGTAGTTTTCAGATACGCATAAAACAAACACACAAATGTTTCTTTTCTAAGGCATAAACTCTGCACGTTATAAAATATGTTTTAAAAATTATAAGATAAAAATTATATTTCTAACAAAGTAGATCTAATCGGTCAAAAATCATTTCAAATCAAACCCTACTGTTACAAGTGACTAACATAATTTTTCAAGCTAAAGAGTATTTTACCAATTACTTCTTCGAACAAAAGACTCTACGGCCAAAACGCGCATCAATATAGAAACATATCACCGAAAAGAGGATAGACGATGATAAGACTTATAGCTAAACTTTTGAAGGAATTTTACACTAATAAGTTTATTTTTTGTTTCTTAACCGATTTCTTAATTTGGCAGCACATATGCAAGTGCTAAACAGCTAGTCCATTCGCAAGCAAAATCACTAATTTGACAAAATGTTATAGCAGAAAACATAAAAAAATTTGCCCCAAGCTAGTGAAAGACTGAGGCATACCAAGAGTTAGCTGGTGCAGCTGTCTTTTTTTTGACAGGAGATAAAACTAACCAAAAACTTGCGACGACGTGTTCCATACCGCCAAGGGGCAAGTAAACATATTTAATGCTTTTGCAATACTTTCGATTGCGAGTTTTTGTTTATAACTCGAGCAGCCAACACAGCACTTCCATTTTCTTTTTTACACCTTTAATGTTGTCGAAGGACAAATCCTGACTTTATAAATCGACATACTGGCACCGACAACTGAGCGAGTTTGTTATCACTTTGTAGCTAAGAACATCTATCTGTTTTCATACGATTCTACACTTACGTTGGCAATGTAGGCGCGTAAAAATTTGAATAGATAAAAAAATAGTGCATGACTCAGGCTTAGTTTTAAGCACAGGATGTTCAAACACTAAAGTAACAACCACCATCTTATAGCTGACAAATCAGCTGTATTTGTATTTGTTCGGTGAACACAAAGAAAGACAATAAACTCAAAAACAAATAATAATTGTTATTTGTAAATATCAAAAACTGAGTAGCAGGTAGTCTGGACTTTATAGATTCAGACGGCCAAAGAGATACAAGTTTCTGCTGATGATACCTCAAAAAATGGCGACGTATCAGAATCAAGAAACCTATACTGCAAAATATGACGGAAGTCTTATTTTGCTAATGCCTTAAAACCCCTAGAATTCCTTGAGTGTTTGGCGTTACCTTTTGCAGAATGTAACGTTTCATAAACAGCTGTATGCCAAGCCGAGGCATATATTTTTTTTATTTAATCCTTTTTCACTGCATATGTGTACATAAGTAAAAGTAAAAAAGTAAAACGTTGTTATAAAAACAGGCCCGTAGCCAGGATTTTTGTTGGGGGGGTGCAAATTTCGTAAACTTGGACCCGTTTTTTTTTTTTTTTAGTCGTTTCGATTTACGGTAGTACAATTGTTACGATAAACCTATTCGGATTTCTTCATGGTCTTATTAAAACTCCAAATGCGGACCTTTTTGGGTCCGTGGGGGGGTGCGTACGCACCCCGCGCACCCCCCTGCCTACGGGCCTGTAAAAATATGTAATAACAAAGGAAAAATAAATGCAGTGGGGAAGGAATAGAAAGGGACATTAAGAACCATGCTGCGCCATTCCACCGGAAAAAACAATTACAATGCAAACAATTTAAACAAACAGACCAAGCAAGTCAATAGCAAGGAAATTACGCTAGGAAAATACAGAAAACACATTATCAATACATTTGGCCTTTCTGGGTTAAAATTCAGTAATTTATAATGATTCTCGCAGAGCAATTTAAATGATAATGAAGTGTGACTATATTCACACTTTACTATTACAACTACTAGAACAAAGTACAGAAGAAGAATTTTAACAACGAAAACTTTATAAGAGAGAGAGAGAGAGAGAGAGAGATGTTTCAACCAGTCAGTCATTCACTCATGTATCCGCGGAATAATGATTTCCCTTGTTTCGGTTTTTACTGAGTTCCCGACCCATACAATCTAAACTACACAATCTTCTAAGTTAAGGATATCCCCCAAAGGGTAATTGCAGCAGTTAATGAGTAGCTGTAGCTTGACTGTGTGATTCCGCCAAGGTGAAAAGTTTGCAAGGCCTAAACTGTACAACTTATTTGGTGTCTCGAATGACAGAAGATAGACTGATTCTGGAACTGCACGGTAAAAAAAGGATCTGCTGCTGTTCTTTGTTGGCTTGGATGTTCCTTGATGCTCCACCAAACTAAAAGAGCTGTACTACTAGGGAATAAGATTTGTGTTTTAATGTCAACGAACTTATAAAATTCTTTAGAGCAAGGTTAACGTGCTGCACCACACGTTCTTCGAGATCTATCAACTAAGAGTAAGTTGGTGTCAAACAGTTATAACTACGCAGTTAGTTCTTTTTGCTGTGGATAAACTTAGTGAGTGGGTCAAACCATCAAAATTTAGATTTTTGAAAATCTAAAATTTAGAATATCATAGGTAGCCTTCGGAAATTCCGTGAAGAAAAAAAAAGCCATACTGTCTCGTTTATTTAACCAAATATGTGGAATGCTCTAGTTGGTACAACTTATGTCGTATGCAAAAGCTATAAAGCTATATTGCTCATTTCAGCTTTATCATTTCGCAGAAAAGCGCGATCATTTTCCGAATTAATCGAATATTATATGTTCCTATCCTTTTTTACTCAAATCTCTTCCCAATTACAGTTTTACCTTTTCCATGAAATGGATACCAATTCGCTCCATCGGGCTCTTATATAATTGATGCAGGAAGATAAGATGAGCAAATCTCCGTCAAGTTGTAGTTCTATATTCTCTACTTTGTACAAAAAACATTTTAGACCGTTTATGCCATCGAAAAAGCACAAAGAACAATGTCAATCGTTTAAAATTTGCTAAAATACACAGGAGAAGATGATGTTAAGGTAAAACATTTGCGATCTTCTCAGATGACACAAAAGCAAGTGGGCGTGACCGCTTTTCACCTCAGGTAGATTCCATGAGGTGTTTGTTATTAATGATTAACACAATAAACTGAACTTAACCAAGTATCTTCCAAACACAAAGGAAAGACTTTAGAAGAAGTCACTTGGAAAGTTGCGGGATCTCAAGGGAACGGTTTGAAGGTAAGAAAAAGTTTATCTTTTGTTGATTTTCAACACGTGTTTTAAGTTGCTCTTTTAATTTGGTGACCCGAGCGTATTTCCCAACACTAAGACATTGAAAAGATATTCCAAATCAAAATGTTTCAATATTTTCCATTGTTTCGGATTTTTTGCCAGCACAATGTGATTTAATACTTACCGCCAGCAGTCAAAACTTGGGTCAGTTAATTTTAAAAACTTGGTGGAAGCATTTCGGTTGTGTAACCGTTTTGTCTCTTCGAGTATGCGGATACTAAGAAGTCATTTCCGTTATACCGTTAAATTTTGTTTTAAAATAATCTGTAGCTGATGTTTCGTTGATCTTCAATAAAGATTTATTGTTGGAAAACGTCAAGGGAGGAGAAATAAGTACTGTAATTGAATATATCAACGTTAATTACAACAAACAGTAAAAAAAGTGAAAGTAGTAAAAAGCTTAAACAAAACTTTAGTATAAAGGATAGTAAAATCAGTATTTGAAGAGATAAAATAAAAAGGAGATACTAAGTGGTTTTTGCAAGATTCCAAAAACCTATTTAACAGGCCTTCCTTTTTATGATGACGTAGATGTTAACACAAACAAGACATTAAACATTCCAACAACAAAATATTAAATATTTCTTGGTGGGTTTTTTTGACCGCCCAATGTCGTTTGCTGACAGTCAAAATTAACACAAGTTAACTTCAAAATGTGGAGTAAAGCCTAACGAAATGCAAAGCGTTTCCTGTCAGATATCTCTATTAATCTGTTACCACCTGCGAGTACCCATAAAGCATTTCTTTTGTTGAATAGCACTTCTAATCCTAACCAAAATCTGCAGTCCCCTGCCGAGTAAAGAGATAAAATACTTATCGATTAACAGACTAAATAGTTTCATTGTTTTAATTTATTTGTTTTCCATGTTTTAGTTCATTACTGTAAATCTACACTTTCATAAATGAACCGATTACTCACTCTTCAAATTGTAACTCCATTCTCCATTCTATCCTGGCAAAGTTGAACGACAAATGTCCCTTTTGATTTTAGCAACAATGTTAGATACTACAAGACACAGCAGATACATCAAAAGTTTCTAAACATTTGAATATTGATAACGACAAAGGACGTCGTACAGGAAATGAAAACAAGTTTTCGATGAATATATAATGATCTGTTAAATATGTTTTCTGGCGGTTCGTTTACTCGAACTTTTGTACTTCACGAAAATAAAATTAATAACAAGATTCTGTTGCTACAAGCTTTTTGTTTGCTTTGCTTATGACCAAAACCACTTGATTGATGTTGACTTTTCTCCCAAAGTTCAGGTTCCTTACTCAAACCATTATGGATGGGCGTTGTTTCATTTTATCCTTTCTGCTGATGGTTTCTGTCAGTTGGAGTGAAGCGTCGCGTAAGTTTATTTTATTTTATAGTGCTAGCTTATGTCTGAAATTTAAGCCACTTAAGATTGTCTTCACTGACAATAATTACACACTAACAGGTTTCAATTGCGTTTTCAAGAGATTACCTGCAAAGGAACCGGCGGACTTTTAAAAAGTTCATCAACCCAGCTCCGGTTGTTCATAGACCTGAAAACTAAAACGCTGTTCAGTGGACGAAATCCTCATCTTCTGATGTGATAACATCATCCAGTGGATAATTAATACATTGGATGAGAAAAGTCCGCTAGATAGCACTATCCGCCTTTAAGTGACCATGCACGTGTCCTTCACCAACAAATATTGCGTGTTAATTAACAGATTAATTATCTACCAGTTGCTTTTCGCACAAAACATTATTTCTTGACTGTTTTTTTTCTCTTTTGAACAGCTGTGAAAGGCGAAACTGAAAACTATAGCATTCAAGAAAACGAAGGTGTACCTCCAGGATTCCAAGATATTCAAGGTAAAAACTTTTGTAACTATCAACCATTGTTTAGTAATGATCACCCGATATTTTAAAAACGCTTCGAAGAATTTTTCTATTTTCCAAGCCCTGTTTGCTTGTTTTCTAAGCGTTTAAAGTGCCAGGGTTGAAATAGAACCCGTGAAGTAAATTAGATTTTAGACTTCAAATAGCACTTGAGTATCTAGTAGTATACTTTAATTGGACACTCTCCAGACGCGTTATATAGATAGCTGTCTTTAAAGCGCTCATCGAAGGAAAAAGAATGCTATACATATGCTAGCTTGGTTGATTCAGCTAACGCCAGTCGATTTAGTTTAAAACTATTTCTCGAGTTTTTGGCGATACTACTTCGCTGAACTAGAAGGCTTTTCGACGGTTTTTCTCAAGTTCTATACTTTTAAGAATAAAGAATAAAGACAAGTGCATGTTTTGAAAACGTACTGACTAATGTTGTAAATGATTGCCTTATATTGGAGTGATGACAGTACTTATCACATATGGGGCAAAACTACTGAATGCTGATTGGCTGAGACAGAGGGCATTTTTTCTTAATCATGAGGGCTTCTTGGTAGAAGAAAAACGATTCCCTTGATAATTTTACCCTTTATGTGATAAGAATTAATTTCACTTGCATTTTCAAAGTATTCTAAATTTTTGAAAACTTTGAAAATGCGCGTGAAATTTATCTTTATTTGCCCTCGGGCCCATGCGATTACATATACTTATACATCGCTGTCGCTCTTATTTCATTCAAACACTTGAAATGCAACATCAATTTGATTCAAGTTCTGGACAAGTTACTGAAATGTAAACAAACCGTAACGTCCAAGTGCAATATCAAGTTTCCGTTCCTTGCAGCACTGTCACTCTGTGTCAGAAGTTAATGTATCAATAAGATACGTATAGTTCTTTATGCTTTGAATTTGGAATGGTCTATCGTCCAGTTCAAGATCAAACTTCCAAAGACATTAAAAAAGTTAAAGATATGAAACAAAACCAATTGTTATTTTACAATTAAAACAACACCACAAGAAGTTTCTACTTAAAATAGGGGGAGGAAATGTAATTTGTAGTCAGCCACCGACCAAAATGTCCAACTTACGCTGGATTTCGAATATTTTCTTTTATGCAGAACCTGCCAGTTCCGGTTCCGGATCTGCTTCTGATGTCCAGGAGTCCGGATCTGCTTTCGTGGACGATGATGACAACGAAAAAATTGATTTGGAGCTATGGAAGGGTAAGGGAGAAGTCACTTCTGACTTGTAATATAGCAACTGTAATCACGCACTAGTTAATGTACACTTTGATTGGTGTTTCAGACATCAGTACAAACCTAAAAAGTAAACGGCCTTTTTCGCGCGCTCTGGTTGGTCAATAAAAGGTGAATACTCACCACTTTTCACTTTTTTTAAACTCATGCATGAAAAGTTAGGATGCACGCGAGAGACCCGGACGCTGGCGAAGACATGAGCGATCCAGTACACCTGCACTGTTATACTCCAAGCGAAAATGCCATAGATGCACTCTCACTTAAATTAATCCCACTGGTTCGAAATTTTGCAAAGGTTGGGGTTATAGTATTTTGTTATAAGCACTAAGAATATTCCTTATTAGTGTTAGTATTAGCAGTCTTTATTAAAGTTTATAATGAGGGTGCATATGCCCAAAGCTGTAGCTTGAGTAGTCACAAAATTGTACCAGCTATTGTTAATAGGGTTGGGGTTATTGACAGGGTCGTTAGTTTATTATTGTTTTAACCATACGTGTGTTGCGTTTCGATCGGTTTCAGAAATTTTGCAAGTGAGAGAGGGCGAAACCGCAATTAATTCTGGAACAGCGGGAGGCCGAAACGCCATCTGTACTTAAAAACGCGGGTTTTTTCAGTGTATTTCATTAAAATAACATCTAAAGCTTCCGAAAAGGTGGAGGGAGTTGGGCCCCATCGACTCCTCTCCTAAGTCCGCCTCTGGTAATGATATTGAGATTTGTTTCCGACGAAACTATTTTCCTTGAAGAGATACTAACTCAAATTTCATTTAACGCTGTCAGATATCACTTTTTTAAACTCAGCACAGTTGGTTATCTAAAAGAGTGTCGGGGATTTTTTGTTTTCCGCGTCATTTATTACTCGCGGCCGCAGGCGAGCGAGTCTTACATTCGGCTCTTTTTTTTTTT
>JAOBYE010716069.1:0-10820 GCA_025403585.1 Parazoanthus swiftii
AATTCATAAGAATTTTTTTCAGAATAAACAAACTTTATTTTTCATATTTGTGTGAACAAAATACTGTGGAATGGCCCTTTAACTAAAATCTGAACACTGCCTTGAACCTAACTTAGCGTTTGTGTAGGGGAAATACGCAAAAACCATACATGATGCTGCAGACATGCTTTAGCACCTTCATTTATAAATAATTATTTTATTTTTTTTTTATTTTTTTTAATCCAGTCGCTATGAATTTATAACATTCATACTTTGTTCCAAACTCAAGTCCCACAGAAAGTCTTATAATTCGAACTCTCACTCAAAGTCTAATAACTGGCTGCCGGATGTTTGCAATATATCTCCCACTGAATTCAGGACAAACTCAATGAACGATATTTTATGTACGGCAGTGATGTCATATTTTCCACACCGTACACGATCGACCGGGGATATCGATCATGCGTGACCAACAAATGGTTTGTTTGAAAAACTCCTACGATCATCGATGTTAACATTTACCTCTCTCTTTTATTATTTTACAAGAAAGGAGAATTTTATTCAAAAATAATCCATTTTCAAACAGCTGAAATCTATCAAGCTTGTAGTCTCTGCAGGCTGTGTTTGTGTGCAGATGGTCACCGGTGCATCAACAACGATGAATGTTGGATCTGACTATTCTGAAGCATTCTTCAAGTAAATATGCGGAAAAGATACCATAAAACACTTACCTTCTTTCCTGTTCTCTCTTAAAGGATTTAGAAACCACAACTGTTGATGTTAGTCTACGTTTTCCAGCATTTTCCGGCATAATGGCGGCAAGCAGCGCAGCGTCCTCCTTCTTCGTTTGTGAGTCACCGCTGACCAGCCACAATGGAGGCGCAGCGGCAGTCAGTAACAATGGCAAAGACTGAGTACTGCAAAGAAGCACCGGGAGTAAACTCCCCAGTCATCCTCGGAATGTCAGGGCGTCGGGAGGGCAAAAGCAACGGCGCCCTTGGTTTCCGAGATGTTGAGAACAGACCGAGAAATTATGGCGACCGACTTAACAGAATCCCGAGGGAAAGCTATAGAGGCAATTGAACATTGCATTGCCTGGGTCATCCGAGAGCGAAGGGAACTCTGCAAAAGAACTTTGGGCGACCACACATAGTTAAGTAAGACAACCACCAAAATAAACTTTCTGAGCCAGATAAACGAGCCAAGTTAGCTCGAGACATGAAGACGTGCCAGACTTGCCAGATGGGCTCGGCCCAGGTTGGAGTCGAGTTTGGATCCAACATTGATTCTACAGATTCGATGGCTAAGATTGTGACCCGCCTCACTCAATCCCTGCGTACAAAATAGGTAGAACGAGCAAGCCATATTCATGACACCAAAATGTGCCCAAAGTTCTCCCACTAACCAAGTTTATCTAAGAAAGGGCGGCAGAAGCCGACACGTGTTTCAGTCACATCAGTTGAAACCAAATTGGATATGGAGAAGAGGAAGGTTTAAGTAGCCGCGGATTCCAAAGTACTTGCTTTTGCTGTTAAAACTGAAACTCTACAGGGGTAGGGTTGTAGCAAGGGGAGGGGCACGCACTACCCCCCCCCCCCCACCCCAGCTTTTTTCCAAGCAAATGTGTCAAGCTCAGCAAATCAGTTGCCCCAAGTCTGAGAAAAATTGGAAGTATTTCACTAGTTTTAGACACTCGGATTTTGTTTCAAGTGGCGTTTAAACCCCAGGAAACAGGCTTTTAGATAAACTAATTTTCATAATTTCCCAAGGGAACTTGCCCCCGAACCCCTCTAGAAGGCTCGCACCTTCGGCTCTCGACGGTGCCCCCCCCCCCTCCCCCGCAGTTTTCCAAGGCTTGCTACGACCCTGAGGGGAGCAGAGTTTAGTGTAAGCTGTTCCAGTTAGGGGACATAACTCTTAGAGCGTTGTTGAAAGTCTGTGTAAGAACAGTCCCAATCTGGGATTATTTGCCCCTTCGTTTCGTCTTCCAATTCCTACCGTGTTTAACTTTAGCAACAACAACTTTATTTGCACTGATTACAAGACGTACACACATAAAAAGAATATATATTTATAAATTCAATGCAGTGCTGGTTATCGGAAATAGCTTTCGCTAAACGAGTCCGATAGCCATTGGGAAAATTAGTTGTCAAATAAAAGTTACAAGATAATTAGTAGAGTGTAGAAATAATACACATAATATACACAACTGCGATAATAACTCACTCCGTTAAAAAGTTTTATATTGCTTTATATTTGTTTATTATCTGTATTTAGTACTCATGCATCTGCTGTTATCTGTTTCTATATTTGCTTTTATAGTTAGCTGTAATTACTATAGATTAAGATAAATGTTAATTACAGATACTTTTGACTTGATAAGTGCAATGTCACGACATTTTCCCTTCTCTGGATATCTACCGAGCAGTGAATTCAAGCAAAATGCTTCAAAACGCTAATAACATTTCTAACATTCGTTTAATACAAATCGCCTTTGCTTTTGATTGGTTGTACAGTTGACAAAACTGGTGTTATCAGTTATAACATTCATTCCTCATACGGGAAACAACTATAAAGAAAATTTTGAAATCTTCCTGTCTGACATATAATTAAGTTTGGTTGACATTTAATTTTGCTCGGTTTACACAAATTTAAACAGAAAATAATGTATGATTTTACTTGGTGTTTAATTAAACAATTGTCCACTTACGGCTTTGAGATGATTATCGACAACCTGGCGTTGCACGCTTTCGTTAATCTACCTATAAATATCACTTCATATCCAATGCGTGTTCGTGGAATATACAAGCTATAAAGAAGGCTTGGTATTTCGGTCACGAATTGTCTGGTATGAGCCGGACTTGGCGGATCGTTTGGGAGATTATTCTGTAGTTTTGTTCTTCTCAGAAATAAAAACAACTTTAAGAACAACTGGACCTGCAGTCACCCCAAATTGAAAAACTTTAAACCCCGCCAAAATACAGTGTTTATACATAAAAAATAAACGATTTAACATCCGCCAGAATCAATCACTTCACGCATGTGTGGGTTACTGTTTCAGTTTGTATAGCGATTGTCCTTAAAAATTCACCAATCACAACAGCATGATTCCGTTACTGGTTATGATTAATTAAACCACTCGGTACGTTGTCATGGTGATGTATTTACACCTGCATTGACCTGTTGCTCGTAAACCTGCCATACCTTATAGGAAAGTTTTTTAGAGTCTTCGGGTCCATCGCTGAACACTGCCGCTAGCTCAAGCCTTCTCGGGAAGACTGACAAAGTGAAATTGGTTAAACTGATGTAAATTCACTATAATCTGGCGCGAAACTCCTCAGTTTTCTTTTTGCCAGAAGCGAAAGAGGTTTAGAGGCGTTTTATCTTGTTAAAAAGTTTGTATACAAGGCAGCGTGGGCCACTATAAACTATAATTTGCATAATGCGGCTGGCTATGGTGCATCGGCTGCGTTGAGAAGTGCTGAGACTGTCAGTTTTCCAAGCCATAGAGCTCGCACTTTATCCTCGGATACAAACTTCAACTGGGTGCTTTCTTATTCCGAGAACATGTCATCATAGCCTCAGTGCCACAGAGCATGTTGCAAAATGGGAAACTCGTTTGACTGTTTTGAGTGTTTTGAAACACCAAACATATATGTCTCCATCAAGACTGGAGACACCAAGGGAGCTGGACTTCACAACGCAGCGTTCATTACATTCATAGATGAAAAAGAAAAGCGCTCACAGGAATTTCTTCTTCATGGTTGTTGCATGACGGTATTCAAGAAAGGCCACACGGATAACTTTAAGTTTCGCTGCGCATTGAATTTCAAACGAATATGTAAGGTTGAGCTTGTACGAAGGGATAAAGAAGAGAAGGCGCTGGTAGAATGGTTTGTGGAGAAAATAGAAGTCCGTCACTATTTTGGTGATGGAAGCGTAGAACAGCTAGTTTTTCCTTGCCATCGATGGATTCATAACAGAAAGCCGGTCACTCTGCGTAAATATGACAGCACGCTGTCGCAGTTCGATAACGAAACGGAACAACGCGAAACGGAGTTATTTTGGAAACGAACGATGTACCGCTATCACAGAAGACGACCAGGAATTCCTGCACAAGTAAGAATTACTTTTCTTGAAAATTTATTTAAAAAAGCTACCTTTAAGCTTCAATGTGCAAGTTTCTCTATATCTAAAGTCCTGAGATTGTCAAAACTCTAATAATTTATTAACAGGTACATGCTTCCTATTTGCCAAGTCAATATCAAAGCGCTTTTCACTTGTTTTTTTATCAAGCATCAATACATATTTTTTGAAGCATTCAGTAGCAAAGCTAATACCGCATTGTTCTTTTGAATACTGAGAATTACTCGGTTCTTAGGGAGCAGTTAAAAGTGGTTCGGGATTTCAATTCATCAATCGGTGTTAGTCCTGTTTCAGAGTGAGAGCGTCTGTGTTTCGTTTGAGTTTTACTGTAATACAAATACTTTTCCTTTGGTGACAACTTTTCAGTCCCTTCGTACCAGGGCCAATTACTTTTATTGAACTGAAACAATCAATAGAAGTCGTTAATACAGTTACAGCTTAATGTTTTCGTATCACTCCTTTTAGCATTGTTACCTTTCACTGTCAACTCAAAGCTTATTTCCAGCGAACCCTAAGTTTGAATGTATCAACCGTTAGAGATAGCATAGAGATTACTAATCTGATATCATGCAAAAATCAGCGTAAAAGAGATATATCTTACATTTTGTGATAAAACCTCAAGGAGTTTGAAATTATAGTTAAAGCTTCATTAAAAAGCCGAGCGATGGCCGAATTTATTGTGTGTAGTTGCGTATGTTTATACGCAAACTGATAGATGTTTGGAATGCGTCATCGACTGATGTTTTGGCTAGTAGAAAATGTTATCAAGTGTAAACTCAAACGCTTGAAATTGTTTTGACCTTCGTTAATTTCTGAAAGATGCTGCAGAGAAGTAAGAGGGAGACCTTTCCGATATGCGCGTTCACGCTTCCTGCCCATCCCTGGTTGATATTAACTCACAAAAAGCAAAATGCGCCGTCATGGCGGAAAAACTGAAAATGATAGTGGGAAAAGTCAGTAGACAAACTCATCAGTCACATATCTTTACTGAACTAAAAATCTGATCAAATCATGTCACTATTCTGCAATCTTTAAGATTATCTGCACAATAAATAAGCGAATGTAAATTATAAGATCTTCGGTTATCATCAGTCTCGGCCTTTTGTCAATTGCGTCTAGCTTAGTATTTTTGGCAAGCCACACAAGCATGCAAAAGTGTCTATCCTCTGCTCTCTCTTCAAGGGTGTAATTGTAACAGGAATGAGGAAACGATGCGACTCAGTTATTGAAAAGAGTAAAATCTTGAACGAATAAAAATAGCCGTAGCAGTGCTTGTAGCAAAACGTGTCCTAGATTCAAGAACACTACGAGGTTAACAAACGATAAGAAGTGAAAAAACAACACAACAACAATAACAACAACAGCAACAAAAAAAACCCGGGGTTTTATCGTGTACTGAAGATATTCCAGTTGATATATGTCAAGAAAGAATTTGATACAAACTTATTTAAACTATAGTTGGTTACGCGTTCAGTTTAATTTATTTACGTTTATACCGACGCCACCTGTTGGATATGTATTAGTAACTGCATAAACATTTCGTTGAAATAGGAATCAAAGCCACAACCAACCTGCCTTCACCAGCTACGATTCTCAAAATATTTTTGTCTTTATAGAATGACACAATAAAAGATATCAGTAAATTTAAGCTTTACGTGTGTGTGGACCTCCGTGGCGCAATGGACTAGCGCATTGGACTTCTAATTCAAAGGTTGTGGGTTCGAGTCCCACCGGAGGTGTACATTTTTGTATTAATTTTTTTATCTTTTAACGTTTTAGTTTATAATTTACTCTATGTTTTAGCGAATTAAATGTCTCAAATGCGAGGGTGCCTTGGTATATTAAAACAGTTTTTCCAATTAAGTGTTCTTTACAGGCCATTAAGAAAGCCAATTGATCCTTTCCTTCAATTCTAAAAGCTTAGTCTCTTAGGAAAACCCATCTCTTATGAGCAAATAGCCTGCGGGCAGGCTCTCCTTGCGAGTTGGGGAAAAAGTTTGGGGAAAGAAGAAAAGAGTCGCTGACAGCTTCGCCCGCCGCTCGCCGTTATCAGTCTTCTTTCCCCAAACTTTTTCCCCAACCTGCAAGGAAAGCCTGCCCGCAGGCTAATGAGCAAACGGTGGTCGAATCAGATTTGCAAATTTTAAGTTCTAAGTTTCTGAAATATACTTCCAGTAGCCATTGATGTCCTTTTCTTTAGTTGCAAAATAACTAGTTCAAATGGCCAGTTTTTCCGGACCAAAGCTGGACAAGGTTTTGAACCCGAAACCAGTTTTTTGTCAAAATAGGCTGTGCCAGCTTGTCAAAGGAAAACAAAAATTTGAAGCAAATTTGCAAATTTCGAGTTCCAGTTACAAAAGAACTCATATGCAGTTTCTGTTTTTTTTCTATGTTGTATTAAGTGGTTAGCATAATTTCTGCAACTTCAATAATTTCGTTCCCTGTCCTGCAACTGTCTGTCAACTTCTGGTGAAACTATAATTTCATGTCATAAAAACGTCACAGCTTCATTTACATGTATGGAATTTGAAATAAAAATTTCATAAGCAGCTTTTACTCCAAATGGAAAGTGAAGTGTCTGGGTTACACTTGATCTGATGCGTTGTTAAGGAAACAGAGCAAATCACAAAGACACCTACTCCTAGTAATGTATTTCAACTATCCCAAATTTGGGCTTATCACCAAAATGTGACGTCATGTTTTATCACAGACACTCAAATATCTCATAACTGTGTTCAGCAACCTTAAATCTCGGACTGTGTGAGTGATTCTAATGTCAATGTGTAATTTCTATTTCCCCAGATAAGTTATTGTCCGAAAGAAGAAGTGTTCAGCCATAACCACAAGGTGGGACTCAATGTTTATCTTTCCACTTTTGTTTTGTTTTTATTTTTCTTTTTACTTCTTATTGTAACTTTCTTATTGTTAGACATGTTTGAATGCTACTTCCCCCACAATTTTAAGATATGGGAAAAGACATTTCTTTTAGTTTGTCACCAATGTAATTGCTTTGTTTAATATTTTTCAGGCTATATCTTACTTTCTCAGACTTAAATATACTATTTCCCCAGAATCTCTACCGACTAATGATAGTTAACCGTAGTTGATAGAACTAACTGGTTGTGAAATTCAATAATAATAATAATAATAACGATAACGATAACGATAACGATAACGATAACGATAACGATAACGATAACGATAATGATAATGATAATGATAATGATAATAATATTAATAATAATAATTTTTATTAAATTCAACTTGCAGCATAAAAACCTGAAGAGCCTGAATTTTTACAGTTTTCAATGATAATAAAATATGCTAAAAAACAATATAAAACGCACTCTAATAGTTATTTAAAATATGTACGAAGGTAAAAATATTGCAAACTGAAGAGTTAAAAAAGGAGTCTTAAATCTGTTTGTTCTGCATTTTTGGTGCATAAAAAGGCGAAAAGTTTTATCTGATAATTAGCTGGCGGGTGGCAGGAGGTTGTAGAGTTTGTGGTCAGGGTTGCAGGAAATGTCAGTGAAACATTTCTTGCACAGTTGGAGTCGTCTTCAAACCGTCAGCAAACTTCAAAAGGAGTATACAACTAAAGCTGACTTGTCTGGGTCGCCCTCTATGGATAAAAATACAATAATAATAATAATAATAATAACCCCAACCTTTGGGATATACCTAACCATCCGTAGACACACATACACTGACTTATTCTAAGAACGTGTCAGTTACTGTTAGTAAAGGTAAAAATCTTGAGGGATCAGTTGCTGGGATTGAGAGACAAGTCGGAGCACTTAAGTGCCTAATATTCTGGTGTGACGTCACTCTGTTTACGCTGGTCAACCAATCAAATTCGAGGATAAAAGTTCTTCGTCCTCTAGGCGACGCCAAGAGACGTATTATTTTGTCTTGGGTGTCTAAAAATCGCGTCAGCGAGTTTTTTGATTGGTCGAATTTATGCACGAGCCAACATTACTCAGACTCGATTCTCAATCGCCCCAGCGGGAAGCGTCAAGGTAAGAGTCGGAAATTCAGACTATTGTTTGGTGAGCGCAGCTTAAGTAAGCTGCAGTCCAGAATTCTTCCGCCCCCTCCCTTTTCCCCTCTTCCCCTCTCTCCCCTCCCCTCCCCTACACCGCCACCACACACCAACACAAAAAAGAACACATGTACAGGTCACCGCACTCTATACGCTACTTCAGTTTCAAATTCCCAGGTGCGCATGCGTCCCAGTGACGGGCACTCTGTACACTTTTTCCTTTCAGTGGGATATTGCTCTCAGGAGACTGGCACTAATCAACAAGTACAAACTGCCCGAGTATGCCGCGGAGACGTGGGAGAGTGTCCATGAGTTTGACGAGGTTTTCACGAGGAAACTTGGAGTCCCTACAGTACGTATTACATGAAGTATCTATATGTAGCTAGTTAGAAAAAGTTTGACCAAGATTAAAATGACTTATGGGAAACCTTTAATGTGCCAGAATAAAAGCTACTGCATTGGCAAACCCCAAAAGGGTTTTCTTTTTTGTTTTGTTGCTAGAATTTCATTCAATCCGAGCGCAGCATATTTCCACATTCACCGGCTATGCGTAATCTATCCAAAAATGTACCACTGCATATTTTGTCAGACTGGGTAATTTTGTCGCATGAAAACTTCTAAGTAAAACTCTCCAGATGCTTAAGGCAATTTTCTTGAAACCGCAAATTGCCCGGGTTGTTTCGGACTGTCTCGATCATCAGTTCAAAAAGCTATTGAAACGACCGGGTGATTGGGACAATTCAGACGATTTCGTGCAAACCAGGATTTGCTTGCGAGTATACCTTGCATGTAAATTCGACCGTGGAAATGAGTACTGTCCTGTTATTGATGTTATATACATATGTATTTATCATTTATTTACTTACTTACTTACTTACTTACCAGTGCTTTTTTCCTTTCTTTCTTTCTTTTCTTTCTTTTTTCTTTCTTTTTTTCATTTTTCTTTCTTTCTTTCTTTCTTTCTTTCTTTCTTTCTTTCTTTCTTTCTTTTTTTTCAAAAAGAAGAACTGACTATATGTCTGTCTCTTTTTTTTCAAAAAGAAGAACTGACTATACGTCTGTCTCTTTCTCGCCAGGGTTATCAGCTGTGGTTGGATGATTGGCATTTCGGTCGCCAACGAGTCTCAGGTTGCTGCCCGTCCCTCATTCGAATCTGCTCTGACATCCCGCAAAAGTACGTGAAGTGCTACTTATAAACGGCAAAAAAGAATAAACGATGTAGTAAAAAACTGCGTCATTAAGATGCATCGAGGAAAACGTAACTATAGCAAAGAAATTGGTATCCCACAATCTCAGCCAGGAACCCCAAAACACTTAAGTACATTTCATGTTGTAATTTCTATATAATAAGAAATCAAAGAATATCTGACAGTTTTTTAGTCTACTTAGCAAACATTTTACTATTAACTCCCACTTACAAGCTTCTTGTTCTAAGGCCTTTGTTTTTAAATCCCTCAACCTTCTCTTCGTCAACTGACAATAACGAAAAAAGTTCACATCAATTAAAGCTCGAACTTTATTATTTAGCTTTACTTACGCACCATCAATTAAGTTGAAGATGAAACATTTTTGCGCAATAGTGTTGTATCTCTCGTACGCTTAATTTCCTTTTCTAAATACGGTTTGATTGTAGTTTCTTAGTAACCCCTGAAATGCTGGAGCCATTGCTGGAGGGACTGACGTTGCAAGAGGCACTCGCAAAATCGCGGCTGTTTATTGTGGACCTGGCAATACTGGACAAACTTCAACTACAGGACGAGAGCAGGAAGGTGAAGCTGTGGGATTGAATGTTCCTTCTAGTCATTGTTCCATATTTATCACGATTCCGCCATCTTAGATTTAAAACGAGGCTGGAGGGCAAAGAACTACTTATAGATCTTCCAAGATATCGTACTGGAATTGCCTATTTTAAAGGCATTTTCACACTAGAGACGTAAGAGCAATAAAATAAGCGTGAATGTAACTTGACGCAGATGCAGGCGCAGGCGAAAGAAAAGGGTTTGCGTTTCTACTGCGAACAGGCCTTTAAATGTAACAATGATAAATGAAACGTAACAAAAACAAAGTTCCAACAACTTTATTCCCTCTTTATCCTTCACTCTCCCTCATTGCTTTTCATTCTCCATCACAACCCAGGTGTATAGTTATATCGCCCTACTTTGCCTCATTTCTTATTATTCTCCCTCACTACTTATCATTCTTCATCATGACCTAGATCTGTAGTTCCACTGCCTTATTTCCTCCCATTCTCTATGCGTAGTCCCATCGCCTATATTCTCCCCCATTACTCATCACTCTCCATCATGACCAAAATGTGCTGTCTCATTGCCCTTTTCTCCCTCCTTTCCTATCATTCTCCCTCACTACTCGTCACTCTCCATTGTGATACAGGTTTGTAGCCCCATCGCCTTATTCTTCCTCGCGGACTCCAAGCGACTCAAACCTGTTGCTATTCAACTGTTCCAAAATACCACACCTGAACAGACGGTGAGTTGATGTATTAATAATAATTAGATCGAGCCCGGGTAGTGTGCTACTTTTAGAGAAAGTAACAAGATTCCGCTAGAGTTCTAAGATTACGCTGCAAAAGTAAAAACCTTAAGTCTCGAGTAAGAAAAGACCCGATGTTTACTGGATCAGGAGCTGCAGG
>JAOBYE010716080.1:0-10819 GCA_025403585.1 Parazoanthus swiftii
CAAGAGCGAAACAGCTGTCCACTGCTGCCACTTCCTTGGCACCTAGGCTGCACATGCGTAGTAGAAATGTTTATATTGTTTGCAAAGTTGTGTGGAAGAAAAGCCGTGGACTGATTTTGTGTCACTCCTTCGCAAAAGGTTATTCTTTGTAAGCTTCAAATGTGTTTCATTTTTAGTACGTGCGACCAATCTTACTCTGTTCTTCACCTTGTGTTTGACTTGGCATTAGCATTTCCAGCCTTTTAGATTTTTTTCGATCCACTGCCTTTATTTAGAAGTGTTTGAACAAACTTGGGGTTTGGGTTTGTTCTCCGTTCTCTTTATGTTTCCAGTACATTGCCGTCTTCACTCTCTGACTTTTCATATGAATTGACGAAATGTCCGTCATGTTTTCAAAGCCTCTGATGAATGATTCGCAAATTTTTTAGATCCGTTGCAACGCCTAAGTTGTTTTAGGCGAATGGAAATATACGAGATTGAGGTTTAGGTAATACATTAGTAACATTCTTGGTTCTCTATAATATTTTTTTTCATCAAAACGCGAATGAAAGTTTTCTGTCTGTTGCTTCAGTTAACAGAATTTGCATTACTTTGTTCACTGAATAAACGAGTTTATTAACAAATGTTTTCAACTGTGATAGGTGAGCCGCTTTTTAGTAAGAATATTTAAAATTTATTCTGACAACTGCAAATAACTAAATTATAAAGTTCACAACATGGGCTATTTCCACTTAGATGGCAGAAAATTGCAGATATAGAATGTATTTGTTAAGATTCCAAATAACAAACTCCAGAACCCTCTCATTTACAATTAAGACGTTCTTCTATAAAATTGAGGTCAGACCATTAATGATTCATTGCGTATTGCTGTTATCAGATTGTCATAATCTCTGCTGTTATACGTTTGTCTCGTCATACTATTAAATACGTTTTCATTTATTATTCTAATTTTAAATCATCAAAAATTTATGCCAGCTGAAAACTGTTGAGGAGTTCTCCGTAAATTCGTTTCTACAGTATGTGGATGACGAACATCCAATCTCCAACTCTGACTTTAGAATGTTTTTGGTAGGAGGAATTGAAGCTATTTATCAGATTAATTTGCAATTAATTTAATTTTCAGTTTAGTTTCCAATGGCTTTCTTCTCTTTTGTGGCAAAGTTTTTAGCACTCAAGTATAAACTGCTGTTGCATTTAACTTTTTCTGTATCTAGAGCAATCTGTTTTTCAAGGATGAAGGACTGCCATCAGGCGAAGCTGAGGACGATGCGTTTGTTCAAGCAGTTTCTAACCCGGTTTCAACAACTAGTTCATTGTCAGTCTCTTCTCTTACCACCTCAGTTGCATCTCTTCGAAGAAAGATTGCAATCTCGGAACTTCGGAAGAAAATCGTAACTGTCTCAGAGGTTTGGAAAACTCATTAACCTTTTTTCACCGAACGTTTAAGGGGTGTTTTGTTGCTCTGTGCTAGATGACAAGAAGGGAAGCAATGAAGAAGCACGAAAAAAAAACTTTTCCACGCAAAATGACTGATTTGAGCATGACGGAAAACGATGGCTATCCTTTATGTTTGTGGTTTTGTGTTGTGATATTGCGAGTCTTGGCTCTCCGTTTTAGAAGTACTTTTACGAAAGTACTGTTTTCTCTGATAGCTACTTATGTCGTTTAAGTGGATGGAAGTGGGGTGTTTTCGTAAAATTACATGAAATGGTGAATCTTGAAAAGCAACTTGTGTCATTATTGAGCAGAAAAAAGGAAATCTTTCCTTTGTCTAATTAAATTTTCAGACATCATAAAATGAAATGAAAAGCAGTTGGTCTACGATTCTCGTTAATTATCGCTCTGGAAACTGATCTACTATTCCTGTTTAATCATATTACTTCATGGTAAATAACATGCGTGGAATTGATCTATTCTTGTCTAATCGTATTACTTCATGGTAAATAGCATGCGTGGAATTGAACTATTCTTGTTTAATCATATTACTTCGTGGTAAATAACATGCGTGGAATTGTATCGTGCGTGGACGAGGTACTATTCTCATTTTACCATACGACGTCTTAATAAATATCATGCGTGGCATTGTTTTACCATTCTCGTTTAATCCTTCTACTTCATGGTAACTATCGTGCGTGGAACTGTGGACAGTGGTCAAGACGTTTGTGAGAACACTAACTAGTGAGATTGTTACAGCGGTTCTAGTTATTTTTGTGTTACCTCATAATAGACTCAAGTTTATGCGTTGAATAACCACTAGATAGTTTACTCTTTCTGCAGCGAGTTCTAATATCAAACTATTGATTTTGCCAGTGAATAATGTTTAAAAGTTACTGTTTTGTCATTGTTTTCATTGTTGTTGTTGTTGTTGTTGTTATTATTATTATTTATACTCGGCATTATTTCTCATTTGTATTTATAGCTGGTTTCAGGTTGTGTAACAGATAGTAACAAAGGCCGTCGTTAAACGCTTAAACATGCCGTCCTTTTGGAGAAAAACCAACGTTTATGGGGGGGGGGGGTGTTCCAAAATCTTGAGGGACCCAGCCCAATAAACGTTGAAGAGTTAATAGATTAAGTGTTATAATGGTGCGTTCGATTAACTGTATTTTGGAATAAGATTTCTTTGAATAAATACTTCGACGCCTTCAATCCGGAGCAGCATGCTACTTTCCAAATAACTGAAAGAAACTGTATGTTTTAAACCTCACCATAATCCTTGATTTTGGTAACTGTTTGGATGTTTACTGCTGAGGAAATACGGTCGATCGAACGCGTTGTAACATAGTTTAAAGAATGTCAGAATTCTGGCAGCCTCCCTATTGCATGAATGTATTCTAACCAAACAGTTATAATATCCTTGGCTATATTGACCAATTTCTTAAATCAGCTGCAGGAGGAACGAATTAAGTGTTTCAAATAATTGCGTGATATTTCCAAAAAAACACTTACAAAGAATTCCTCAGTGGCCATAAACAAAACCTTCAAGTCGAAATCAAGTTCCAAGTTGTCATACATTTGCTGTATTTTGGCCTTGCTGGCCTTGAATCAAAGAGCTTGTCCGTGGTCACCGGAGCGTATTATGAAAGTGGTCTTTATTTCCTGTACTTAGTGAAGACATTTTGTATATTATTACTGTCTCATTTTTATTATTTTATATTGAGAAATAATATAATTCGCTAGAATTTGAAAACATAAAATTTTGACGATACAGCCATAGAACTACCTATGTGCCTCAATGCAAGTTTAGCTGCTGCTGTTAAAGGCTCTAGAAAAGTGGTTTCTAGTTGTTTCTTTGTTAACATTCCCTTTTACCGCTTTTTAAAGACCAGCAACTCGTTTATCAAGTGGTCACCTCCTGACGAAGACAACAAATGTATCGGGGAAATCCTCCTCAACCGAGGACCAAAATCATCCAGAATATTTACCGGTGAGTAAGCCAAACTACAGATCTTGTTAGTTTTTTCAAATGGACTAAATAGGAGCCTACTCTACCCGGTTGGTTTTTTCGTGTTCTAAATAATGGAAAAGAATAATTTTTGGCTCGTTTGGTTAAGCAACATTTCCAAACAACACCAAACTTGGTTGAAATCGATCGGCGACAGGAATTTGAACTGACGATGCTGTCACAAATCTTGCGCAGTAGCACGTGCTTGTATTCGAATCTGAGTCTTTTAAAATTGCCTCTAGATCCTGCAGCCGCATTTGGTCTGAAGGTGGTGGGTGGGAAGATGTCAGATGATGGTAAACTGGGGGCATTCATAACTGATGTGACCAGAGGAAGTGTAGCCGACGTGGATGGACAGCTGCAGAGAGGTAGGTGGGAAGATGTCAGATAATAGTTAACTGGGGACATTTTAATCATCTGTTCATGGAGAACCATTGAAATCAGATCTGTCGGTGAACAAAGTAATATTATATTGTCAATAAATAGCAAACAACTTCGTAATTCATCATTTTTTGTGACATTTGCAAGATTTTAGGTCACGGACCTTAAGAAAAAAGATAGTGAAGAGGTCATGGAATGTACGTAGATGTTATATATTTCTACAAACCTGCTCTGTAAAGATTGGGCATTTATAATCCGTGTGATGTATAGTTATAGCTCTCCTAGTAATACTAGCGCAATTTATGTAGTGATAGGTTGGGTTCTTGAAGGTTATAAAAAACATATTTTATATGAAAAAGACTACCATGACAAAATAAGGATTACTAAAGTACACTAAATTTATGCATTAACTTTGCTTTTTAAATTTCAAAATTTTAGCAGATCAACAAAACCGGGAAATAGGTCGTTTGACCGAATGTTTGTCTAGAAACAAGTCTGTTCCTTGACCATAACAAAGTCTGTTGTCTGTCTGTCTGCCTGCTTGTTTGCCTCAATCTGTTTGATTTTTTCTGTCTGTCTGTGTGTCCTGTCAGTCTACCTCTGTCTGTCTGTATGTTAATATATGAAACTGTTTGGATGCCGTTTGTGCTGCAGGTGACGAGGTGCTGGAGTGGAACGAGATGTCGCTTGTTGACTGCACTTTTGAGGAAGTTCTGGAGATCATCTCCTCCACTGCCGAAGATAGTCCAGATCTGCATTTGGTGCTTTGCAGGGACAAGTAAGTCATGGTTGGACAGCTGCCTTCTTTTAGACTATAAGCTTAGAGACGGATTTACAAAATACATGTACGACTATCGCAATCACTTTGAGTTACGCGACAAACATACAAGTGGTTGAAAACAACAGTAGCAGCAAACACTTCATTCAATAGGGCGCATGATAATATACTCATATATTCTCTCCAACGAATCAATACGAAAAATTACTCTTAAATACTGAAATATATAAAGATGTACAATATATAATTATCTATAGAAAGACAGTTAAAAGCTTAAAAATGTTTCGTAGTGGTGTTTGCTTTCTTTTTTGCTGTGTAAGTGCCACTACGGACTAAGGCAAAAATTGTTTTTTGGCAGAGGATTCGTTATATGGGCGCTTAAATTACGGTGAAAGGGGATGGAGAAGAGATTTAAAAGGGGAAAAGTTGTAAGAACGCAACAAACACTTTTCTGGGATAGCATACAAGCTGGCGTTTGTTCATTAAATATTAACTCCAAAATTAATTTTGAACCTACTTAAAATCCAAAAAAAAAATTCCTTCAAAATCAACAACTTTAAAAACCTATTTTTTCCTCAAAATTGTCCAAAAAAAATCTCCAAGTATTTGGAAATCTTTGTCAGTTACAGTTCTATGTTGCTAGGATTTAAAATTTTCACCTTTACATTGAAACCGAGATATCGACGTAATATGACATAATTATATTGAAGCTTCGATAAAGGGTGTTCAGAGCGCCCCGTTAAAATAAATAACATATATGTTTGGTTAACAGGAGTAAAGTTCCTACGATCGACACAAAACCAACATCACAGCCATCAGATCCTGTAGCTCGCAGCAGCTCCCCAACGAAGCGTCTCCATAGCAACAGAATGTCTCCCCAGGACGATCTTGGTCCCAGGTCGAATATTCGTGACGAGATGCTCGGCAGCATTGGAGATTTCTCCGAGGCAGCCATGGACACCGATAGAATGAATGGGCCGGTGGCCGGTAGGGTTAACGAAAGAGCTCCGTTTAGTCCAGGTAAGAATCGTTATGAAAGGTCCAAGGGTGAGATGTTGAACACGTTAAGCTAACAAAGGGATGAGTGGGAGAGTATTACTACTACAAGGCATCTTTTTTGTTTGTTCGGATCACTATATGTTTCTAGGCAATTACTTACCTACCGCTCTCCTAAATCTTACGATTTAAACTTTGGTTTCTTCCGATGCACACTATACATCCCCCCTCCCCCGATAGGTGCTTTTGGGTGGGGTTTCCCGTCCAAGCTTTCCAGTTCCACGCGCCCTTGTGGAATCAGCAAGTAAAGTTTAACTTGGGGGACTGGTAAAGGGGAGAGGAGCTGAAATCTTGAAGACGAAGGTCAAGGCAAATAATTAAAAGTTGTGAGACCGACAAAATCACGATTTTTTGCTCAACGTTTTCTCCAAGAACTAGTGATGGGACGCCAAGTACACACACTTTTAACAAAATCAAGTTGTGCGCGTTCAGCGCTAGACTCATAGATGAATGAAGTTACTACTTGACCATACAAAAGGCGGACATTTCTTAAATTAGTGATACTTAACACTAACTTTCAAAGCAGAAGTGAGAAGTGAGGGATATTCACGAAGTGATGGGAAGTGATGGATCTTTACGATGAATAGTCATTGCTGAAGAGCGAGAGAAAACTGAGTAACTGTTGCTTTAAATACCAAAAAAGTGAAGTCCAGAAGTAAAATATTCTCCAAACCTGAAGCGTGCCCTCTCATCTACATAAATGCGTACTCGTGTGTTAGGGTAACACGATGGATATTTTGAGTCTCGTTGGCCAATCCGAGCACGTAGGAAACATTGTTCACTGGTTTTGCCTTTACTAAGAAGAAATATTAGCAACTTTTAACTCTTTCTCTTGTTGTTTTAGACGGTGAGAATTATCCTGCTGTGAGCTCCCAGTCGAATTATTTTGACACTGATATCCAGCCTAGAACCCAGCCGTTGGCTGGTGAGCAGAACAGGTCGCATAGGGTCGCTGGCAGAGTACAGGTTTGTTAATTTACGATATTTGTTGACAAATATGATGCAGTTTTACATTAGCGTCAACTGTGCAATTCTTAGCGGACTTTTAGAAGTTGTCAACTAAAGAATTTACACTATTAAGAGTGGCCGACAGTTCAAAGTCACAATCATGAAAGAGGGAAAGGTTTAACTGCCGTGTGTTTGCAAGCTTTACAACAGCCCAAATTAAATATTCAAAGTTGCCGCTGACCACAGTGACTGTCGACTTGGTGTTGAACATACAGAAAGACCAGCGAGAAGGGTTGGAAGTTCGAACCTCCAAGGATACACAGAGCCGTAAATAGCTCTTATTTATGAATATTTGATATTAAGTCGTGGCTGTACATAAAGAAAGAGTCTGTAGTCATTGTAGTCATCGGCAACTGCGAATCTGAATTGCACTATAAACTTTTTTAAAACGACAAATGCAAAATCAAAGAGTCAGTGATTCTCTCTGTGCTAAGGAATCAGACGAATTGTAGGAGTTACGGTGTAATGTGAACAAAGTGGTTTACTTTGTAAATACAATAAACAGGGGTCAGTTCACATTTTTTTTTCAAATAGCTGAGTTATAACGTATCCTACTGCTCACAGACTTTGGTTTTGTGTACTGAACACTTGAAATATTGTTCTAATACCAGGTTTTCTTGGAAAATATTTTCTTTAACATGATCTATAAGTTGCATTCTGTAAACCTACGATTTTACCGTTAAACTTTTGAATGAATTTATTTTGTGCAGGTCAAACTGTTCTATGACGAGGATGCGAATAACTTGAATGTTTCAGTGTTAGGAGCTGACGGCCTTGCGCACAGGGAGACCAGCACTCCTCCAAATCCGTATGTCAGGATTTTCTTCCTACCTGATCGCAGGTTCGTAGACGTTTGATTTTAGTTAACTGACTCGCGTCAACCTTATCTGCAGGCGCTGACACTGATGTTCATGATATGTCTAAACAGGGTCTCCGCGGTCCGTGAAAAACCTTGAAAGTCGGGGAATTCCCCAAATCTTTCCAGGTCACTGACGATCAGAAAGTTTCGCTGTTTTCTTAAGAGTCATTAAAAGTCAGGAAATTTTGTGTGTCTTGTAATTTGTGTTGTTCTATTAATTGAGAGATTAAGCATCGCATACACGTGAAACGGCAAACGGCAGGAAAAATGTAATACAGTCTAGTCCACTGGAAAGGCTTAGATGTGAGACCATCTGCCGTTTGCCATTCCACTTTTAAGTGGCACATAATCTCTCATAATACTTATAATACTATATATACTTTGCTATTTTGTTGGTAAATCATTCAAAACCTTGAAAGTCAGACAAACTCAGTGGAAATCCTCGAAAACGTTTCTAAAAAAGTCGTGGAATTGCCATGCCAATACTAAGGCGGGGCCCTGCTTATTTAAGCAAAGTTTAAAATTCACAAAATCCTGAAGTTACTTTTAACGTATACATTTATATGTTAACAAAGGAGTTTGACTTTACCCTAACCTTCTCCAGGGAACCCTAGTAAGTGAAATCACATCAACACAATGACACTCACAATCACTATCATTGTCACCACCACAAACATCAAAACCCCATAGTAAGCATTGTCACAATGACACTCGCACTCATCATCATCGTCAAATGCTTTAATAATCATAATCAGTACAGTCATCATTATCACCATCATTACAATGACACTACCATCATTGTCATCATCACCAACGCAACCATTAAAATCACCATATTAGGCTTTATCACAGTGACACTGACACTCATGATAATCATAACCATAATCATCACAATCAGCTTCACCATCATCACAGTGTTACTCATCATCATCGTCATAATGACACTCGTAACCATCACCCCAATCGATCACTCTCCCGATCATTAGTTACCGTGATCACTATCATCGTAATGACATTCACAATCATGATAATCATAATCACGATCTTGACAAACACCATCACAGTCACACTCGTCATCATCGTTGTAATGACACTTGTAATCATCATCACACTCACGATCATTACTCTCATCATCAATAACAATAACAATGAAGATGATTTTATGCTGTTGTATGACTCAAGTATGCAGAGCAAGAGACGGACCAAGACAGCTATGAAGACAACCAACCCCAAATGGAACCAGACCTTTGTGTATCCCTGCAGACCCCAAAAGGTAACGCTCAGTAAGTACTGCAAATACACAGTCGACTCCCGATAACTCGAACTTTCAAAGGAAACGTAAATATAATCGAGTTATATGGGGACTTAGGCATATCGAGAGTTCACTTACATGTACTACCAAACTCGAACAAACACTCGCACTTAGCAAA
The DNA here is from genome assembly GCA_025403585.1 of Parazoanthus swiftii. Taxonomy (NCBI): domain Eukaryota; kingdom Metazoa; phylum Cnidaria; class Anthozoa; order Zoantharia; family Parazoanthidae; genus Parazoanthus; species Parazoanthus swiftii. Next base: position 8,958 of record JAOBYE010716080.1, read on the forward strand.
AATTGCAAGCTAAAAGAAAATCTACATAAAACAAAGATAAGAGTTCTGAAGTATGGAACCAAGGACGTTCACACTCCAGTCCTATACACTGCCACGACACCAAACACTCAAATCGCTGCCAAACACTCCATTTTTGTTGTATATATGCCTAAGTCTTTTCTCTCAAAGACTAATAAACAAAATAACCCTGACCTGAGCTTTCGGAATGCTTAACGGTGGCCGTGAAAAATGTGAAACATGAAGAATGGGTAAGAGTTAGGGTTCGACCTCCTTGTGCCCTTCTAATCTAGCGCTACCTCAAATCAAAGTGGATGGTTTAAAATCTCGTTGGCCTTAGTCTGTTGAAGTCACATGAAAGTTCATGACGTTGTCAGTGGCTAAGAACAGGCGCCTCAGATATTCAGGAGATTGGGCATTTACTTTGAACATGATGTTCAACAGTTAATATTCAACCTTGTTGTAAAGATTAAGTTTCAGAACTGACGACGTGTGATGTCTTTTAAAGGTTACAGTTTTTTTAAAAAGCGGACGACGATGACATGTCAAACCTATTTCCATTAAATATCAAATGAGGCACACTTTGCTCCGTAATTTTATGCGGTTGTCTCACATATGAAATTACGAATTATTCCACATTTTGTTGTCAAATTCATTAAGTGTAACGAAGTTAGCCAGGTGTTGCCAAAACTGAAACGGTTTTTTAAAGTTTTTGCCTCAATTTGCCCCCCATCGTATTAAAATCTAATCAATCATGAACCGCGTTAAGGAGTAACTCACTTGTGTTTTGTTTAATTTCTTTGTAATTTTCCTGCCTGACAGCTCGGGAAAATTAGTAAGAGATTTGCGAAGACACACGTGAATAAAGCATACCATTTTGATTGTCAGCTACAGTTTGCCTATACAAGGTTTGAACAAGTTTTGTTTTCCATTAACAGTTTGGTGGCCGAGCCTTGGAGATTACGCTGTGGGACTATGACAAAGTGGGTTCCAGTGAATTTATTGGAGAGGTGAGGGTTTGTTTGTTCGTCTAAATTTAGAATTCAACAGATTTCCCTCCGAATATAAACCCATTGAAAAGTGCTTTGAAATATATAAGCTCATGAGCTTATATTCGGAAGTTTACGGTATATGTGTCACAGTCTTAAGGACAGCTACTGGTTTACGAGTTTTGAAAGTTTTCGGATATCTTCGGAAATCAGAATATCTTATCCAAAACGTTGCAGTCGTGTGAGTTTTACAAGTGGTGTATATTTCAGTCTTAATAACAAAATTATTTATCGCGTTAGGTAATAATTAACATGCTGGATGCCAACCTGGATGGACAGATGTACCACTACTCCCTGCGGAGTCATGACGAGGATGGAGAACCGCTGACCCCTTCTACGCCCACAAGCCAATCGCCACATAGTTCCTTTAGAGCAAAAGGACAGCGAGGACCAGGTGAGTTAACTGTTATGATATATTTATCATTTTTTGTATTTGTTTTTCTAATTGTTTATGTTTGTGTTTTGGATTGGGTTTTTGTTTGTAATTTCGAATGTGTTTGTGTATGAGGACGAAGCACCGCTAACCCATTACACGCCCACAAGCCAATCGCCTCATAATTCCTTTTTTGGCAGAATGACAGCAAAGACCAAATTGGACATTTGTAGTGATACAAGGGGCCTTTGTTAGTTCGTGTCTGTATCTGTCTGTGTTTGTGACCGTGACTGAGCAATCCAAACGAAAGTAGTGTTCTGCTCTCCGTAAAACGTTTATGAAATCTTTGGGAAATACAGGATTTAAAAAAACGGAAAAAAATTGGGAGCCGAAGGTTGATTGAGAACAAAATTGCTGCAAATCATTCTTCAACGCTCCCATCC
>JAOBYE010716091.1:0-10188 GCA_025403585.1 Parazoanthus swiftii
GTGTGGACGATAGCCGTATCCGTAACAAAAAAGTTGCGTTTTCAAACGAAAACGCAATCGTGTGGACGGGGTCTTAGTAGCAGTATTCATACTATTTCGAGTTCACTCTGGAATTAATTTAATTTTTCACGAGAGGGTTTTTTAAAGTGCGTCAAAACTGATTGATCCCGAAGGTAGAACGCAACTAGAGAACTTTGAAAACCACACAAGTGCAAAATATTTCCTCCTACTATCTACTATCATTATCACTATTACTTTCACTATTGATATTTTTATCATTATCATTTTCATTATCATTGTCATTATCATTACCATTATCATTATCATTATCGATATATTTATTGTTATCACTATCACTATCACTATCACTATCATTATCATTATCATTATCATTATCATTATCGTTATCATTTTTGTTATCGTTATCGTTATTATTATCGTTATTATTACCATTATCTCTATCACTATCGTCATCATTATCATTGTCATTAGCATTGTCATTGCCATTGTCATTATCATCGTGATTATACTTTATTATTATTTCAAGAAATACGGAAAATGGTATCAAGTGACTACTAGTTTTGACTGCAAATCAAACAAAAATCAAACGACCACCCAATTTAGGTGTACCTTAACTCATAAAATGTGTGTTGTTTCTCGTATATGAAAAATTAACAACTCGTAGTGTTGTTCCAGCACTTTATAGTTCTACACCGAAATGTTTGAGTTTTAATATAGCGAAACATTTAGTTCTTCTTCAGCAAGGCCGGTATATTTAGCGCCGAACGTTTTCGAGTTCAGTGTAGCGGAATATTAAGCTGTGTTTCAACAAGGGCGGTTTCGTCAGCGCCAAACTCTTTCGATTTTCAGTGTAGCGGAATATTAAGCTGTGTTTCAGCAAGACCGGGTTCTTCAAAAGCCGATTTAGCGCCAACTCAAGACTGAATCAAAATTAATCGACAGTTGAATAGATTGACTAGTCCACAAATTATAAATTAATTGACTGAGAAAGTGATCAATGTTTGAACAATACTTATATTTAGAAATAAACTAATTAAAGCTTCAGAAATCAAATGGTTGGTGTTCGTCGGCTTTTGAAGAATCGCGCGCATGTCATGAACTACGGAAGCCGACACACCAATATTTCTACCATGCCAGCATGAAATGACGTGTGGCAGTTTCTTATATTGGGCTTTTAAACTTAATTGATGTTTGTAAAGGCATTAATGCAGCTTCTCCTAAGGAATTATAACAGTATTCCTACTTTTTATGAGATACTTACCTTTTACTATTGGAAAGTTGTCCAATCTTCTCTGGCGAAAGAATCGATTTCTGAAACTATTTCGCGACCCAAGTGAATGAGCAAAATGGTTCGTGATATACAGTTTAGCACTTGTAACAGCAAGCAAGACGAGTTGTAATGATATAATGTTTCTCATCTTTGTCACATGGTTTCGCGTCAGATAAAACTGAAATTGAAAACGTTTTTTTGTTTGAGGAACTTTGTAAAATATTTACAGTTTTCAAGCTGTGATTATTGTATCTGCTCATCGCCCGTGACCAGTTTGTACTTGTTAAGTTGACACACGCACATTAGAAAACCTGTCACCCTCCACACATACTTATACTCCGATTGCTCTCTTCGCTATACCATGCAAAGTCATGCAAGTACCCATAAATGTGGCGATACTAATGTACCAAGTAAAGAAAAAATATTGTTTCTGTTGGTTGAAGGCGAATTTGTAGAACAAAGAATCAGTTGTCGCAAACGCATCTTTTGGTCATTCGTTTATCTTGTCTTAAAGGGTAACGCATTTATCATTGGTTTGCCCGGGGATCGATCCCCGAGATACCCCCGGTTGGACGGTAACCTTCCTCCCAAGAGGAAAGGAACCCAGCCTACTTCAATCAAAGTTAAGAAAGAGCTGTCAATCTCTTCATTCAATAGTCCTTACAACAGTAACAAACAAATTCTTGGCCATTGTAATGGAACACGTTTATCTTCATATATACGTCGATCATTAAACAGCTTAAATTGTTGAATGAAGGAAATTAAAGCTGAAAAGCAATAATTTTTTTGGGGGGGTGGGAGGACGGGGGGTATAAAAAATGCGACTTTGGCAAACTTTTCAAAAACAACAAAAATTACAAAGAATGTAGAGCTGTGAGTATTAATTAAACTGCAAGTTTGCACGTTCTTGCAAAACTGACCACACCTGCTCTCTTCAAATTTCTGCTTTAGGAAAACTTTGCCAATGTTGCGTTTTTTTGATAAATCCCAAAATTTTGGCTGCTCACTAACTTGGACTTGCTCTTTCTATTTAAATTCTAGCAATTAAAACAGAGCTATCTTGAAGTTTTCGAGTGACATGCAATTCGTGATGGTCTCTGTTTAAATAAGATAAACAATGCATCAAAAATGAGCACTTGCTATATTTCTTGTATTTTATTGATAGCGAAGACATCATAGACCGCTTGAGAAGACTACGTTTCAGCAAACAAATTAATTACAAGTGACAAATTAAAGTAACAACGACAATGTATAAATCGCCAATCGTCATGACTTGAAGGAGCTGTAGCCAAGCCTGGAGGGACCAACGGGGGACAAGTTGGAGATACCAATCAGCAATCGGTAGTGACCGGGAGATCTGGAGAACCAGTGGGAGATATTAACCAGCAATAGACCTTTTCACGGTGCTTATCTAGTAGTACGCGATATCGAGGCAAAAGTTGACCTGGCATTGACACGAACCCTTCCCACCTTTGACTTGCAAACCAGTGTTCTTATGGTAACCAGTCTCATATCTCTAACCATATAAGGTCAACATTCGCCTCGGTGTCAGACAAAGGCTTGGCTACCTTTCAGGAACCGTGAAAAGGCTATTGGTAGAACCTTGGAGATCAGTGGCCGGGTTTTAGGAGTTCTGTTGGATCGGTCGGGGATGTCAACCCGTAATCGGTTGAACCTGGGGGACCTGTGGCTGAATCTGGGGAACAAGAATCACTGGCTGAGCCTGCGATGTTGGTGTCCGACTCTCCTCGGACTCCTTGCTGTGAATGTTGATGTGTACGTTCACATTATTAGGACAACCGCTGCAGTTCTTTGCCGTGGGCTCGGACGTTGGGCGAGTGGCCACTTGACTGTGTTTCTGGATTGCTCTCTTGGTGGGTACATATTGTTTGTCATGCGCACTAGTTGAACCATCGATGCCGGCTGGATTTGTTTCATGAAAAAGAACGTTAATTAACTTTCAAACATTTTAAAAATGTTCATGTTAGGGAAAACTTGCTTGCAGTTTGCACAAGAAAGTGCATATGTAGCTTTAGGATAGGTGCAATATATTGAAAGCTATTTATAACAACTTGATTTTAATCAACCACAGTCTTTCTGCGCACCCTGTTTCATGTTTATAGTAATTTGAAGAAGTGTGTTTTATTTTTTCTCCCTTTTTTCTTTGTGTTTTTCACCTGCTTACTTGTCAACTCCCTGTCTGTCTGTCCGTCTGTTTGTCCGTTTGTTTGTTTGTTTGCTTGTCTATCTGTCTGTCTGTCTGTCTCTCTGTCTGTCTATATATTTATATCTCTACTCTAGAATCTGCCTTGGTGTTTTTTCTTGTTGAAATTCTAATCTGAGCATCGCAAATATCTCCTGTCCGTTAACGATTGTAAACTTCGTTCCCCGCACTTTCCTTTTTAATCCTGTAGTTAGTCGCATTTAATTATTTTCCTACTTTTGAGGCGACAATTTTCTAAAGCTTATGTCACAATACTTAGTGTAACATTTCGTTTAAAATGGATACAGAATAACCATTTGAAAACAAAAAAAGACGTAGCTAGTACTCAGAAACTGGAAAGAAAAATGTTATGGTACAAAATAAACAGAATACTGTCAGCAAACAGAAGGCTGCAACCCTGTAGTATTTTCAATCATGGAAAACTGTTTTCACTCACGCCTTTGCTGGTGTCGTTTGTCCGATGTTCTTATAAGTGAGCGGGGGACATTCTGGTTAAACGAATAGTTGAACGGCTTCCCTCTGCATTTGAAGTGATTTTCAACAACAATGACAACAACAACGAGGGCTAGAAAGTTAAATTTAGTAGCAAGCATTTGTAGTCTCCAGGATAAAGGAACTTGGTTTCTCGGTTGTATCTATTGTTTAGGCTATCAGTTTATGGGATAAACGATCTAGAATGGAATGACAAGCGTGGATGGAGAACAGAAACACAACCTGTTACCCAACCGGGTTTCTACTGTTTTTATCTCCAGGACAATTGGAAACGCTTTAAGCCGAGTTCTGCTTACTCAAGCACTAAACGAGCCATCGAAATGCGCACAAGGTAAGAGAGTTTTCGGAAAATCTCAATTTTGTTGTCTTCAATATATTTATTGCTAGATAACAGATTCTTTCCCGCAATTTTGGAGTTAAATTACGTTATTTCAGGCCTTGTTCATTGGAAATACCAACCAACTTCTGACACTAAGTCCTGCGTGTTTTAGAAGATGTACTACAGTTTGATTCAGTCAAATTTCATTGAAGCCGTAAAACTTTAATTTACTGTGAATTCGTGTCCAAAGCGAAATTATAGAAGTCTGGCAGAGAGTTTACTTCGTTACATCTGTAGACAAGGTTAAATTATTTGGAACAAATTAACTTTCTTGCACTGACTTTCGCAAATTGTTATAGATGAACAATTTCCCTACCAGTTTAACAACTTTACTCCAATTGAATTCGACTGAATTAAGTTAAATTCAACAGCCGTAACATTTATTTTAAAACAAGCCTAAGTTTGTTCCGTAACTGTTATATTGGACTAAACGCAAGGAAATAAATCAGCATTAAGTACGAATCTGGCAAGGGGTTACTGAAATGAATGAAGAACTCAATAAAGTAGTATTTTTGATTATGAGTTGTTAAACAAACGGTAGGAAGGGTCGTAGCAACACCCCAGATTTAGAGGGTCAAAATGAGAAACTTAGAAATGAGCAGTTCTTATCAGTTGTAATTTGAAATATTCAAAAATAAATTTCTTCCTTATAGCTGGCTACGGCCTTGCATTCAGGATTTATTGGTCCTTAAATGACCAGTTCGCAAAAAATATGACTTGTGGGAACAAATTAACAATTTTCCCTTTCCTCATCGTATCTTTGCATCAAAAAAAATTATTTGCCTGTCTTAGCACCTTAAACTGCGATGAAACCTGCTTCATATGAACCGTGGTCAAAATGCAACCTGTACAACCAATCTTGGTGATTTTCAGGGTTGAATAATTTAAGACACCCCGTGTGATAAACCATGTGTTTTGTGTTAAATCTAAGGCCAATATAACCGTCAGTTTTTTCCTGAATATAGGTTAAATCGTCTGTTGATGAAAGTATGAAACCAGATACACTTTATTTAGCAGACCGTCCGTAAAACACACGAAAACCTCATTGTTTTGTGCAGATGAAACAACAAAAGAAGAAGAAAAATTAATTGAAGGAACCAAGGATGGTGAAGAAAACACCTAGTGTCTTTGTGTCAAGAATATTAACTTGGAGTTTGGTCTTTGCGCTTTGGGGAGCCAATATTGTTGTCAACGCAGAATCACAACCAGAAATGCTGCAGCAAAATCAAGTGCCGCTTTTTGGTTCCGGTATGTAGGCAGTATATTAGATGTTTAGCGCCCACCAAAAAGTCAACCAAAACAAGAAACTAAATCACATGTTTAAAAATTCATCAACCTATCAGTGGAATACTGTATTTTTTTTTTGCAACAACATTTATTCTAGTTCCTGACCAGCTTCCAAAGAAGCAAATTGGTTTAAGTTTTACTAAGATATAATGACATTTCAAAGTCAACTTCGGATCTATGGTCATGCTAAAGTCACAGAACAAATCTTTAAGTTAAAATTAAAATACATCTTCCTGGCGTTCAGCACCGTGAGCCATGGTTTGACAAGCTAGCAATTCGCACATTCTTGTTAATCTTGACGGAATGCATTTTAACCTTTTGAATTTCATTAAGGCTGTAAAACTAAACCAAGTCAAAATCAATTAACAATTATAATCAAATTACTTGTGCCAGGTGAAATATACAGTGTGCGGGTACTCGGGGAAACTAAAAAAATTGAAAAGAAACTATAAAGTGAATCCAATTTTTATGGTTTCAGAAGTTTCCTCTTGCTGGCGTGTTTCATTCCTCTGAATAATCAAATCTAAACCCATTTGAAAACTTGTAGTTTGCTTCTTTTTCTCGAGACAAACGTTGAACTGTTTATGGGTCAGACTAATTTGAAGTAATGAAGTTCGACCAGATTCTCTTTGGATCGTCTGGCCTGTTCTATCGGCCTGCTGCAGACAGATAACGACTGACGTTTGGTTCGTCTGTGTTAAGTTCGACGTTTGACTTAACAGTCGAAAAATTGGATTTGGGCCGACCCGAAGTGCAATGTAGCTGGACTCATGAAAAGTTTGACTTACAAACTTTAACACAAGATTTGTTTACTTCCTTTAAATTCACAAGTTGACAATCTTCGACTCACGTAGAGATATTAACATTATATATTAATAATAATAGTAACAAATAAAAGAACAATAATGATAATGATAACTAACATTATTGTTGTTATTACTGTTATTACTATTATTACTTTTATTATTATTATTATTATTATTATTATTATTATTATTATTATTATTACTTTGTTTAATAAAGTTACAAAACAACCTTCTTGACAACCTTGCCAACTCCAGTTGGGATGCTGACCCCAACACCCCAAACAACATCCTCAATTGGGACAAATCTGCAAGTGCAGCCTGCCCCTGCGGGAAAGACCCCCAAACCATACAGCACCTTTTTCTTAACTGCAAGCTTGGTCTGACCTGCTCAGACAGTGACCTCCTGTAAGCCAACGATACTGACCGTCGCTGGATTCAGAGTTGGAGCGACAATATATGATGATAGTTTATAAAATATAAGTACTCAGAAGGGCTCTACTGTATATTAGAAACTAGTACCTAAGAACGGGCATTTAACAAAAATTTGTATCCTTGGTCAAACATATGAACCACACAATTGAAAGGAAAGAAATTTTATGATTTTCACTCATTGGCCGGTGACTCATTTACCTATAGACTTGTTAAAATAACGACTACTTCAGTTCTAGGCAAACTATGTTTTGATTACGCTGATTCACCGAACGTCGATTTTCATCGAATAAGGATTGTTCGTAGCAAAGCATAATAAATAGCCAAATGAAGTTATAGAAAACGTGTTGATGTTCAGGACTTCTTCTACATTTGAAAGAAGGCCCATCTAGAAATCCCCGAAAACAGAAACATGCAATCTCCAAGGGGTTCAAAGATGAACTACTCTCGAAATTGTTAACACAAACTTCATCTAATTTCAGAAGACAAAGTAAGACACAGAATCGCGTCTTCATCCTTGGAAGTCGAACACAAGCTCCAACATCCGGGTCATCGCAAATCCAAAAGAGATGACGAACCTCAAGTCGACGATGAGCCGTACATAGTCCCTCCCCCCGAGTCAACTTTTGAATCTGACACAACGCCTGAAAGTTTAAGAACTACAGCAGGTTTCCCCCCTGACTTGACTACAGTCGAGGCTGACAGTAAAGACAAAGTCGGGGGGAGGTTGAACGAACCAACTAGAAAACCCTCCACGGCACCCAATCCAGGATATCAGCAAAACGAAAAACGAGGGAATGCTAAGAATATAAACCTCCATATCAATGTTGAGCGGACCCGGGAGGGTGAAGACCCGACACCCCAGCCCTTGATAAGTAACTTGCTCACCCAGGCGCCCACCGAGCCACAGCCCCAGTTTGTTATGGCTGCACCACAGCTAGAGCCGACCCAGCCAGTCTCACAGATAATTCTTGCCGCACCTGCAGCTGCTTCTCCACCGGTAGCTGCCGAGGCATCACCTCGAGTCGTCATGATGGCAGCGCCTCAACCTCCAGCACCCTTAAGCCAACCTCCTCAGCAAGTGGTATACGCTCTTCCGGCTCCGCCACCGCCACCGCCACCGCCCCCGCCCCAGCCACCGCCACCTCCAGCACCGCCGCAACCCCAGCCCCCCGCCATTACTCCACCTTACCCAATAATACCGCCATATGGATCAATGCCGCTCTCATATCAAACCTTTGGGCAGTCATCGCCAATGTCTCCAATGGCGTTCGGCGTGTCGCCAATGTTGGGTCCAGGCATGTATTCAGTGATACCGCCCGTGATGGGACCAATGATGGGATACGGTTCTGATCACTTCTTACTAGACTCCATGATCCATTTGTTCTCTCATGCAATTCAGAGCTCCATGTTTCAGCCTCAACCCTCTTCACTGACCTCCGCGCTCGTGCAAGCTGCGCTGCAGTCACAGGCAAACAACCAGCCTCCCCAACTCTTGATATCAGCTTTGACCACAGCTCTCGCCCAGAATATGAACTCCGACACTAACATTAACAATCAGCAGCTCATTAACGCTTTAGCCTTGGCTTTGACCCAGGCACACTCAAAAGTGTCAAAGCAAGCATCGCAGTCATTGGTCGGATCTCCACCTATGGCGCCAGCACCTCGATACCAATCGCCGCCACCACTACCACCACCCCCTCCGTTACCACTTGTAGGACCCTCCTTAGTACCTGCTCCGGCGCCATCACAACTGCGAGATAACTTCCTCCGAGATGTTCTTGTCCGGGAAAACGCTCATCGAGATAATGACCTTCAAGATAACTCCCTCCGGGAAAAAGCTCCTCCAGATAGTTCACTTTCGGCGCAATACTCTTCACCAAGTGTTGAAGTGGTTAATCTCCAGCCAACCGTATCGCCAACGCGAGCTCAGTCTCTTGACAGCCATGATGTCGGTTTAGTTGGAAGAGCGGTGGCCGATGCCCTTGTAAAAGCCGCCAGGAAACTCGCTCACAAGGGATCGTTCAAACAAAATAAAGGCTATAAGAAATATAAACATTCTCGCATAGAAACAGTGGAAGGAATTGCACGTTCTATAGTTCCTCTTCTAACTCCAAAAAACACGTTCTTTGAACATCAAAGAAGACGCCATAGTTTTGTAGGGGCACATTTAGTTAATCCTTTTGTCACGAAGAGAGCAATTCTCAGAACGATGTGGTATCTTAGTCGACCAGTCTGCAAATATTTAAGAAACTGTTGCTTATTTGGCGACAATTATACTCACCAACAACGCTGTTTAATATTCAATAACTATTATACACCAAACAGAAATTGAAAAACTTTAAGTATTGTCTGGCAGCTTTAAGTTTTAAAATCCAGCCATTTACAACGGCTGGTGAATGATAATCTGCACTCTGTGTTTTTAGCAAATGTAAATGTTCCTTTTGTATTTATAGTTTTCGTATTTCATACTTCTTCAGATGTGTTGAAATCCTCCGAAAACACAAAGAACATTCAGTTTCGGACCAAAATGTTTGAAGATCGTTAGAAGAAGAGTTTAACGAGCTAACGAGTTTAATGACTGAATCAGTTACCCACTGCCACACGATGTTCCGTTTGCAACTAACTTTCAGGGCCGTACCAAGCCTTGGAAACTGGGTCGGCCACCGCCGAAAGCCGCAGGTGTGAGCCTTCTAGTGGGGGGTCCGGGAAATTTTGAAAATTGGTTTGTCTGAAAACGTATTTCCTGGGTTTAAAACGTCATTTGAAACAAAATCAGTGTCCGAAACTAGCAAAACATTTCCCGTTTTTCTCAGACTTGGGGCATATTTGCTGAATTCGACACATTTGTTGGCGAAAAAACTGGGGGGCACGTCCCCCCCGGCCCCTCCCCTTGCTACGGCCCTGACTTTTCACTTATTTTAGCTGTTGTACGCAGCAATAACACAATGTTTGTAGTTTGACAAAGCGAACTCTAACACTAACTCTCGCAGTTACTACAAACCACCAAACAGCTCAAAAATATTGCTTTAACAATAGTTAATAACTAGTTGACATTAGTTAAAGTATGAAGTGATAACCTAACTGGCTAACAGCTATCTGGGTCAAAACACGCCCAGTCAGCTGTTGGTATGTATATACTACAAAGAATGTAAGAAGTGGTTCATTTCACACAGCGAACTGAATAAATAGACAGATAAAATGATCTAGCAGACAGTTGGACGGATGGATTGGGGTGGATTGATGAATGGGTTCAAGGCCTTTGAAAGGCAACTGAAAA
>JAOBYE010716102.1:0-10817 GCA_025403585.1 Parazoanthus swiftii
CGCCATTTCAGTATTAACTGAGTGAAGACAAGAAGTCCTTGAGACCAGGGGACCCTTTGGCTGCACTCGTATCCTCAGCTTTCAATAACAAACTCTTCAGCTGAGCGCTGCGACTTTTCTTCTGATTTCTCTTCTGAGCACTTTTTGATAATGGGAGACTGGGTGAAGATACAGTACTGGTGTTGTGTGGGTCGGGTGTTGTCGCGTCCTTTAAGCTGGCTGAAGGCGTTCTAACTGGAGAATTCCACAAGGGGTAACTGCTCTTTTCAAAAGCCGTTGTGTTATTGTTTGGTTGTCTTTGCCTGCAGGAACCAGGAAAGTATGTACGATGACTACAGGCACTACAGAAAACTGTCACTTGATTTGCATATTGTCTTGTGCTTATACTTTGACTGTGCTTACGACGGGTGTGTTTCTCTGTACTATGCTTTTTCTGCAGTTTCGTTCTTCTTCTTTTAGCCTCTGACTTGTGACAGCATGGTAAAATTCTGGTGATAGACGACTCTGGTCGAAATATCGATCCACAAAAATGGCAAAAACTTTCTTTTATGTCATTCGGTAGCTGTATTTTTGCCTCTTCTGCAAATTCCCTCAAGTTATTGAGGTAAAATCTCGATAACTGTGTGTTATCATTGGCGTATTTGCTGGCCAGTGACCAAAGAAACGTAATTCTTTTCTGCTCAGCACTTGATAGCACAGCCGCCATTTTGGAGTGCGAACGAAAGTGAGACCGCAGTATGAACAGCGGTTTCACATTATGTAAATGCGCACGACGATAATTTGAGTTCAGTCTTTGATCGCGGGAAGTGGAAAATGGCGGCTAGCTTGAGCAAGTCTGCAATGGGTTCTTGTATTAATGGACACATAAGCCAGAACGATAGCACGATGATGGATTCACAGCCTGCACAGGAGAAGGTGGCCATCTTGGATGCTGGTGCGCAGTATGGCAAGGTGATTGATGCATTACAGACGTTCTTAACGAAAACACTTTTTTCCGGTGAATCAGTGAATGATTCCTGACTTTTTCTAAGAAATTCTGTGCCGTTGTAATTATAACTCCCAAGAATGCTATGTACATAGTATTGCTATCCATAGTGGTCGCCACACCTTCGTATAATGCAAATATTGATTGCTTAAAAATTAAGAATTGGCAATGTAGAGTGAAATCTACTTACCATGTTTCCACGTACAATTTTTCTTGAACTGAAGTCAGAAACAGAAACTGAAGATGTAGATAAATTTCATTTGCGATCATACGCGAGAAAACGAGCTCAGCTAAAAAGGATGAAACCTAAATCTGAATGGATACTGCATTGAACTCCCATTTGGGATTTAAAAATACAGGTGTATGATCAGCGATCTTGATTAGTCATAATATTAATTACTGGAGCTAGTTTGTTGATCAAAGTTAATGCATGTTACACGTGTGTTGTCTGTAGTTGCAGCAATTGTTAGTCGCCATTGTTTCCCACAATCCTGGTCACATTCATGGAAATTAACTGAGTGTTAAGTGTAAGATCATATTCACATAAGGTCCTTACTTTCAATGGTTGGATAATTGGTTTTAACCAACTGAAATACTCACATAGATCACTACTGTTTTGCACAATTTTTCTATTTTTGGAAACTTGGCATATGAAAGTACAAAATTTCCCCACTGCTATGCAAAATTATACAGTAAGCAGGAACCTTTTTTTGCATGGTCACAAGCTGCTGTGATGATGTAGGCATATTAAACAATCATGTTCTGTGGTATGATAGAAGCTCGTCTTTATTTTGCATCGTTTTTTCAGCCTTTTAAAAACTGCCACTCATGATGCCAACATGATAAGAAGTGATCTTGATTTAAATAACCAAGCTTAAAACAAGAAATTGTTGATACTCAGGAAATGTAGTTGTTGAAAACAATAATGAAGGTTCAGCTCCAAAGTGTATCACAGCAGTTTCAGTTTTTGGCTGATTCATTTATCCTTTCAGCCTCAAACACACCATGTGATGTATTACTGAATTCTTGTTAACTATCTCCATAGTTTTGTATCCATTGTAAATAGGTTGGCAGAATTTTTTTTTATCTTAGATAAATTGCAGTATTTGATCAATTACTTTATTCTCATTATCATTACCAATGAACTTATTTTCTGGGAATAATGTAAGGAGAATTTGTATGTTGATAAACTTGCTGGTGCTGAAAGGGTTTTAAAAAAATGAATGTAAAAGCTTTAAAGACAAATTTGGATTGTGACAGGATGCTTCATTAGACAGTGGGTCTTTATATAGTATCTGTGTACATTTGAAGTGATGCTAAATTGCCATCTACAGTAGAGTCTTATATGGGATAGTGCAGGAATGTAAGAATAACAAAATCAACTGGCGAATAAATAGCCAGACTTAGCGAAGGCAGCTAAGAACAGTGCTCGAACTTCATGGTCGTCCACTCGTCCAAAACGAGTAAATTCGATGTAGGATGAGTGTTTTTCTTTTCAGAGACGTCCTACGGGATGAGTAAAATTCCTCTCCTAAAAAATAGAGATTGATGGTGAGCGACCAAAATTCAGAAATTTCCAATGTTTTCATCGATCAGATCTTTCACTTGCACGAATCAAGAAACCGGGTTAAAATCCGTCAGGCACAGATTGACGTGCGCAATCAGAACAAGCATGCGTGTTCCTGGGAATGACAATGGATGGTGCAATCGTTCCACGAGGTCTGAAACAAAATTGCGAAAGAAGTAAAACAATGATCATTGGATTCTTTCTTTCAACTAAAAAGATCAGTAGGCTCAAATGCCATCGTTTTAGATGACGAATCTGACACAACACATTCTGAGGATACTGTTATGAAAAAGAAAAATGCAAATTTCAACCAAGTTGGAAGACAGATTACAAATGGCTCAAGTATGATCAGGAGAACTATTGGTAAAATATAAACTTAGGACCAGTGACATTTGCATTAGGACCACTAAATATTTTGCCTAGTGGTCCCATGGACCAGCAAAAAAAAAGTAAAGTTCGAGCACTGTAAGTACCCAGGCATTCTTTCATTGGGCTGAATACATGTATGGCTCCGTTTTCTGTTTTATTTTGTATAATATTCTCTTAGTTTTGTCCTCCAAAGTCGGTCATATTTAAGATTGTTAGAATTGTTTTTAAAAACAGAAACTTGAAGTCACAGGGTAATCTAGTTTTTTAAAGAGTCAGTTTTGGAACAGTTTGTTGTTACTTTTAACATCCTCTTTAATTCAACACATGTATTATTGTAAGTTTATCCTCTTTTAACTTATATATATATATATATACCATTTGGTGATTGGGGCTTCCTCATAAGATATGATTAGATTATTATTATTTCTGAACATACTGTAATATCGGAACAGAAACAGGTAAGACAATAAAGCAGTTAGTATGGCAAAATTAAATTGTTTTGCAGACTTGGCATGCTGAAGTTAAACTACCAGTTTTACATTCTTAAGTTAATAAGACAAGATTCAGTTTCTTCTTAGATGTTTTTGAAAAATTTTGTTAATCCTCACCACCCCAAATATGGCAAATGATGTGTTGCTAAGTTCTCCTTAACTGCTTCCATACTCTCCTTTTAAATAGTCAGGGAGAAATTTGTTTTTCATACTAGATAGCTTGTTGTGTTGGAACAGTTCCTTTATTCTCATAACCAACAACTTATTTTGTATTAATAATGTAAAGAGAAGATACATACATGTACTGATAAACTGGCTGAGTTGAAAAGATTAAAATAAAAGAAGTTAACATTATAAGCATTAACACTCCATAAAGTTTATTTCAGTAAAATTGTTGCAAACTTTAGAATTTATATAAATACTATGGAGTGATAATTTCCCTCAACCAGTAGGGCTTTAATCCTTCCAACCCTGGTCAGTTTATCAACATATATATTCTTGCAATACCAATACAAAATAAGTCATTTAGTTATGAGAATAAAGGAACTGATCATATACAGCAAGCTATCTATTATAAAAGTGAAATTTTCCCAAACTGTTTTAAAGGAGTGTATTGATGATGTCGTGTTTTGGGCTGAAAGAGTTTAATGTCAAAGAAAACCTGAAAATTTGCAGAATTTTGATTTGGTTATGGAAGTATAGAAACTGAAAAATACCTCTGAAGAGTAATTTGTAAGAAGTGACCGAGGAATTGACCAGTGGTGATAGTTTGACATACAGTGTTTCTGGCCAATACTGTATCTGTTTGTCAAGGTGCGTTGTTCATTGTTTGATTAAAAACATTTTTGTTACTTTCATAGGTGATTGACCGCCGAGTACGAGAACTATTTGTAGAAAGCGAAGTTATTCCACTTGACACATCAATAGACTTATTACAGGAAAAGGGTTACAAGTGAGTTATTCAAGAGTTGGTGAAAGATAAGAAATATTGCAAAAACTATAATTACACTCAATTTATTCTTGGAAAGTGGTTTTTGTTAGCGTACATGTACTCACGTACAGTTAGTTTTAACTTTGAATTAGTTGTAAGGATAACCCTGATATAATGATGTGAATCTGGTGCACCCAACGTACAGTGTAAGGAAATTCCCGATATATCGTTAATGTTAGTTCTTTGTCTCCAAAGTGCCAACACAGGATATCAATTTAACAAAGATTAATTGCAGTACTTGATTAATATTCAACATTAGCACTGGATTGCCAATTTGAAGTTGTTTTCTTCGTAGTTGTCATGAATAATCCTTTTTTTAAAAGTTTTCAGGGGGGTATCCCCCAGACCCGCCTTTGGTGCTCATAGTCAAAACCTCCTTTTTTTTTCATTGCCAAGGGTTGGAATCTCTGCAAACCAAAGGTGGAGTTTTTCTATCTGTTTTGAGTGAGACATCTCCCAACCCAAAGTTTGGTCTGTTTACATGAAATTGATTTGAGTTTTTTTCTTTTTCCAGAGCAATTATAATATCAGGAGGTCCTAATAGTGTGTATGCAGAAGATGCTCCCAAATATGATCCAGGACTGTTCACATTAGGGATACCAGTGTTAGGAATATGTTATGGAATGCAGGTAAGGTCAATTATACTATCTGGAGGTCCTAATAGTGTGTACGCAGAATTTTCACCCAAATATGATCCAGGACTGTTCACGTTAGGGATACCAGTGTTAGGAATATGTTATGGAATGCAGGTAAGGTCAATTATACTATATGGAGGTCCTAATAGTGTGTACGCAGAATATTCACCCAAATATGATCCAGGACCGTTCATGATAGGAATACCAGTGTTAGGAATATGTTATGGAATGCAGGTGAGGTCAATTAGTGACATAAAATAGTTTAGACGACCAAACATGAGGTGTAAAATCTCTCCTAATTATAATCCTTCCAGAAAATAAGTCAAAGGGCTAAACTGTATGTCACAAGAAGCTTAGGATTGGTCATAACTTGTAAGACCGAAAAAAGCCGAGGACCTCTTGACTGAAGTAAATTTATATGTTCATTCGAGAACATTTCTGCCAGGGGGTACTCCAATAAATAAGCTATACAAGATCATGTCACCTTCAGGGTACTAGTACATACTTTTCTATTCTCTGATTGCAAACAGGGTATGAATAAAATTTTCTTATTTTCAAAAGTTTATCACAAACAACTTGTCTTTGCAGTAAATATTACTTCTTTTATAAATAAAATGTGTGAAGTTTGCACTCAAAATCACGGACAGGGTATGGCCTTGTGATGAATTAAGTGTTAAAGCTGAACCATTACCCAATCTTGTTGAATACTTCTCCCCCTCCTCACCCCAAGGATATTTTCACTTGAATAGTTCGTTTCATTTAATTTATTACAGGAGAGTGTGGCTAAGTGGAAAGTGTGTCAGGCCCACACTTTTAGCCAGACATTCAGTCCAAAGTAATTAATCAAAATCTATCTTCTACTTACAATTTCATTACAAAACATGTGATTTTGTTATGAGAATTCTGGAGCTGATCATACAGCATACAACACTCTAGTAAGATGAATTTTATGTTTGTCCTAACTTGAGAAAAGTATGAAGACAAAGTTTCTTATCCCTCATGTACCAGTTTGTAACTATTTGATTTGTATTCTAAACCTTTTTTGTAGAGAAGTTAAAAAATAATCAGTTCATTAAAATTATAATTTTGGAACAAAAATAGCCATTCACATACACATACATTCTGGGTGCCAAATCTAAACCCAGCAATAATACATTTTTTCCCTTTCAGATGTTGAACCGGGAATTTGGGGGGACAGTTGTACGCAAAGACCAAAGGGAAGATGGTCAGTTCAAAGTTAGTCTGGAAACAAGCTCAACCCTTTTTAGGTTAGTTTGCACTTTGTTTGGTAATGTATCCAGTACTACAGACTTCTGGATGATATAGTACAGACCTGATCCTGGATGTTTGAAAATGGGTTAAATGAACCTACATGTAAGGTTAGGCAAGACTCCAGACTAAATCTTTATCTAGGAACTCAAAGTCTGGTCTTTATATTTTAAGTACATATATATTGTTGAAACAATCCAAGAAAACCTTTTTACAGTATGTAAACCCCAAATGTCACCCACCCCGGGGGGTTACTCCCTATAGTTGGATGCTGGGGTAGCTTGTCACATTTTTAATAGGGGTTTTCTCGGGCAAAACCCATGTCTTAAGAATACATGTACCTGGTATTTCTTAGGGGTAATTCTGCTTATAAAAATGACGATACACTTGACCAATATTAATCTGTGGTTGAGTAATGGTAGTATATACATGTATTAATTTACTATATATATTTCAACTCCTGGAAAGGAGAAATTATGTGTGTGGCTGCAGTGTGAGAAATAGGGTGAAAAAGCAATACTGGTTAAGTGTAATATTTTGTACAAGATCTGTATCTAACCAAGGAATGATGCTTGACTCCTTAGAGGTTTGGACCAAGAGGAGAATGTGCTTCTCACCCACGGGGACTCAGTTGATAATGTTGCTCCTGGATTCAGAATTATAGCTAAATCTGGCAATTTAGTAGCTGGTAAGATGAAAGTGGCTCATTTGAAGTACCATAATACATTAATTAGGCATAAAAAAGAAAGAGTGACTTTTTTAACCTTGAAAAACATACATGTAATTGAAATTGTCAGCTTTTTGTTTTGTCAACCAATGGCAGGAAGGCTACAAACACAAAGCCTGTCATGGAGTCGTTTGTCCAATGAAATAAAAACTATGAGCACAAGCATGACAGAAAATGATGGCGCAGTTCTAATGCTTGCATGTGCTTAGTTTAAGCCAATCAGAAGTTCCCGACGTTCATAGTAGCATACAGTATGCTCAGGACTGTTCAAGTTTTGTTCTCAGAGGGTGTGCCATTCTGACTGATGAGAAGAAAAATGGCTAACCAATCATGGTTGGCCACCATCGGTTGTGGCCAGCCAGACTTGGCCATGGCTGGCTGTGCTCAGCCACAAATATTAGTCCTCACCCCCCCTATTGAGGACATGCGGAATTTCCACAGAGACTCCTGTAAAGGGTGACAGGAATTTCCAAGGACCCCCCAATTTTGGACCTTTGGATTTCCACAGGGAACCCCGAGGGGGCAACAGGAATTTCCAAGGACCCCCCGATTTCGAACCCTTGGATTTCCACAAGGACCCCTGTAAAAGGGACAGGAACAATGACAGGGAGAGGGGTCCAGAGGGGTCCAGGCCTCTTCCGTGGACTCTTCCCTGGAAATCCAGAGGGCACCTTTATACACCTCTTGGATTTCCTTGGGGGGTGACCTTTTATTGCTGCGGATTTCCAGGGAGGGGCAGAGAAGCCCAAATAGGAAATTCCAGGGGGGAGGGGTCAAGGAGTGGGGAATTTCCAGGGTACCCTCTCAGCCTGCTGATGTGTCCTCAATAGGGGGGTTGCGGATTAATTTTGCAACTGCCCAATCAGTCAGTCGATTGTGGCTGACCATCCACACT
Organism: Parazoanthus swiftii; assembly: GCA_025403585.1. Taxonomy (NCBI): domain Eukaryota; kingdom Metazoa; phylum Cnidaria; class Anthozoa; order Zoantharia; family Parazoanthidae; genus Parazoanthus; species Parazoanthus swiftii. Next base: position 7,930 of record JAOBYE010716102.1, read on the forward strand.
ATTCAAGTAGTCATACTTAGGCCGACTGTGGCCGAGCGACCTTATTCTTATTGCATACTTTTGTCTTTTATGTTAAACTGCTTTAGATTTTCTGTGAATAATGTACATTCTGTAATTTTTTAATTGTGTTAATGAATTCTCTCAGGTATAGAAAATGAGTCCAAGAGACTGTATGGTTTACAGTTCCATCCAGAAGTTGACCTGACTGAGCATGGAGTCAAGATAATGAGAAATTTTCTTTATGAGGTATTTACAGAATAACTGATGTACAACTACATGTATAGATTACCAGAAGCTCTTTTTCTTCATGTTAGAAGATTATTTTTAATGCATATTATTTTGTCTTGAAAGATTTCCTAAGGATGAGAGTATTTGTTCAATACATACATGTATAGCTGTACATTGTACTTTATGGTAATGTAGAACTTAAGGGTTCTTTTATAAAACATGTAATATATCATAGTTCAAGTAGTACAGTAGAAGTAGTTATAGTTTTCAGTAGACCCTAGTTGTCTTCCAGGGCTGCTGAACTGCTTTCAAGCTTCTAGTTACAAAAAGTGCTGAGTCTGAAAATTTTCTGAATCTTTCATTCTTTCCTTTCGTTATTTCTTCAATAGGACACAAAAATATCTCTGCATCAAACTAAACTCGATTCTACATGTATGTCACTTTAGAAAGTTTCTGTTAAAAATGCTTTTCTACTGTACATCTTGCCACAAAATCTCAATTTTTTCTGTACTTGATTCTGTGGAATTCTTTGATGATGCATGACCTGTCCCCTTTTCTTTGACCCTTGACGCCTGTCTCCTGACACACCTGCCTACTGACCCCTGTCCCCTTACTCCTTGACCCCTGTCTGCTGACCCCTTACTCCTGGACCCCTGTCTGCTGACCCCTTGTACTCCTGGACCCCTGTCTGCTGACCACTTGTACTCCTGGACCTCTGTCTGCTGACCCCTTGTACTCCTGGACCCCTGTCTGCTGACCCCTGGTACTCCTGGGCCCCTGTCTGCTGACCCCTTGTACTCCTGGACCTCTGTCTGCTGACCCCTGTCTGCTTACCTTTTACTCCTGGACCCCTGTCCCTTAAATGAAAATCCTTCCATTGGGAAGAATTGTTTTGACTTGTTTTTCTTGTTATCTGAGGCCTTGACATTCCCAACTTCAGATTGCAGGTTGTTGTGGCACTTTCACGATGGAGGGGAGAATGCAGAGCTGTCTACAACACATCAAACACACTGTTGGCAGCATGAAAGTTCTGGTTGGTTTTGATGTTAATAGGTTGTACAAACTAGTGTAAATAACGGTGCAAACACAACAAGTTCTATTATGCATGCAGGGTTCTCACAGTCCATGAAAAACCTTGAGTCCTTAACCTTTTTAGCCCCAATCATTACAAATGGTGTGTTGCTAAATTCTCCTAAATGGTATCCTTACTTTCATTTTAAAGCATCTGGGAGAATTTTGCTTTTTAGGTTAGGTAGCTAATTGCTTAAATTCTTGTGTTCTCACAACCAAATAAATTATTTAGTGTTTGTATAGTAAGGAAAAGATTGATGGGTGGGGAGTTTGGATTTCTGGAGTTTGTGTTATTGTGGACAGCAGTGAATCATACAATATGTGAAGAAGGAGAACAAAAAGAAATGACATGTCTGGGTGACGTGTACCCCCCCCCCCCAATTCATTCTCCTTCTCTCTGTTGATTTATTGTTAAAATGTTGCCATTCTTATCTGACACTGCAGGCACTGGTCAGCGGAGGGGTGGACTCCACAGTTTGTGCAGCCCTTCTCAACAAGGCAAGTCTCAGCTTTACCTCTTTTTCCTCATTCTTATAATATGATGTGTTACTAAATTCTCTTAACCTGACTTCATACTTTCCTTCTAAGCAAGTTGGGAGAAAATAAAATACAATGTATGATTCATTGTTCAGAGATTGCTTTGTGTGATCAGCTCCTTAATTCTTCTAACAAAATAACTTGTTTTGTATTGATATTGTTAGAAGATATATGTTGATAAATTGGCTTGGGCTGAAAGTGTTAACCCTATCCATTCCAAACTTTTTTGAGGTCTCTAAGGCCAAGAGGGGGAGAAGGGTGGATTTCACCCCCCCCCCCTCCATAACTTTCTTAGTTTTAATCCGAACTTGATGAAACTGTGTACAACTGATCATTGGGGCATGCTCTATTTTTTGGTTCTAGTGATTATATATGTGAAGTTTGAGCTGGCAGTCTTGAACAGGATGTGAGTGTCCAAAACTTTTTTCAGAAAGAGGTCAAAATTTGAATGTTTGGGCAGAACCCCCCTACATGTACCCAAACATAGGTCGAGTATCTCCTCAGATGCAACCAAAGGCAAAACATTTAATGGATGAGAAACTGTAAAAGAATAGAACCAAAATCTCGATTTACGTGTGCGATGCATTGTTTGTCAAGCAAGCGCGTGAAAAACTTTATTGGACAAATTTAATCAACTATAACTTTACTGTTTATTTTGGTGAGAGTTTGATATCCAGATAATAAAAAAAATTGTAACGCATAAACTGCCCATCAAAACGTCTTTGTATGCTCTGATTGGCTACTAACGGCAGAGCTGTCAGATCGAGATCACTGGACACCCTGTATGTTAATTGAACTCCAAACCCCCAAAAAACATCACAGAGTCTGCGATCAGTTTTGAAGATGTTTGTTGGCAAGCTGCAGAATCCATAGATACATGTAATATGGTTTCATAAAAAAAATTGAACTTTTGTTCTCACATTTTAGTTCTTAAATTTTTTGACTAAACCATTTTCAACAACGATAAAATGAAGACATTGCTGTTTGATTGTCAATTTTGTTCCACAGGCACTTGATCCAGACCAAGTTGTAGCTGTTCATATTGATAACGG
>JAOBYE010716113.1:0-10816 GCA_025403585.1 Parazoanthus swiftii
GGGGGGAGAGGAGGGGTTCCAGGTTCAGTAGTAGTTCTGGATCATGGGGCAGTCGCAGCTAGCAGAACTAACTAGCAATAACTTTTTTCCTCAGTCTGGAGCAGCTGGAACGGAGTTGAATTTAACTTTAAAACGGCTACTCATTATTTAGTACGAAGTTAAAATGTGAACGTGTTCAACAAAAGTTAACTTTCAAAGTTCGAATTGAGTAAAAATACTAAAGATTTTCACAGAAACTGGAGTAAACCGAGGCTTGGATTGAAAAAAAAATTTATGAACAAGCTGAGGCTCGGGCTCGATAGCTAATTTTTTTTAAACTTACTGACCCTTGATCCGTTTAACTTAACAATACAGAATGAATGAACGATTCTATTTTTTGTCATTGCCCCCAATTACAGTTTGTACCTGAAGTTAGTTCTTTGCAACCGTTGTCACAGTAATCACTGGAAATCGTCTCGGGAAAATGACTCAGCGAATTCATGATAAATTGATCAAAAATAAACCCGCCAAGCAATTCGTTTTCCAATACATGTATTGCAATATTTTAGGCCAAATAAAAAAAATAGTTGGTTAGCATCCTTTTTTCAGATTTTTATGGTCGGGCGGGCGGTTTTTATTTTTATTTCCAACTTTTTTATATGCAAACTAGAGGGGGAGGAAGTTAATTGGTACCCATTGTTTTTATTAACACACATTAACACAAGACAAAGCAATACTGCCAATAGTAAATTTTTGACTTTTACTCAATTTATGCAAAATTAAGTTGTCAATTGGTACGAAAAGTACATTTTGCGGCTGTAACACATCAACAATTTTATAATGATTTAGATTAATTCCGGCGGTTCAGGAAAAACGGCGTACTTTTGGGGAGAAGGAACTTTACTGAGTCGCTCCAACGATAACCCAAATCGCTATTAACCATGCAGTTCGTCTACAGAATGTTCAACTGAGTTACTTCAAACTCAGTGATACATTATATAGAGGATAGTCAACAAACAACTTTTATGAATTAAAGAATCGATGAAGGAAACGGACATGTGCCCAATTGAAAAGTTCAGTTACAGGGCTATAGCAAGGGGTAGGGCTGGAGGGCTCGTGCCCCCCCCCCCCAGTTTTTTCACCAACAAATGTGTCAAGTTCAACAAATTGCCCAAAGTCTGAAAAAAGGGGTAATGTTTCACTAGTTTTTGACCCTGATTTTGATACGTTTTTAGACAAGCTAATTTTCAAAATTTCCCGGGGGAGCATTTCTCCCGGACCCCCCAAGAAGGCTCGCACCTTCGGTTCTCGGCGGTGCTCCCCTCCCCCAGTTTTCCAAGGCTTGCTACGGCCCTGAGTTAGAAGGTTTCCAACATAAGAGTTTTGAAAACCTAACATAATCAAAGTAGGGGATTGAGCAAATCCTCTCATTTCTGTCCAAAGTTTTATCTCACTGTTTAGACCTTCTTGCCCCGCTTAAAGGCTTTGCAATATTCAGCGGATTAAGTTTACGCGCTCTGCCGGGCGAAAAAATAGGGCCCTGGTTCAAACCGGCCAAAGAAGACCGCGCCAGCATCTCCCTGGCCGCGGCCCTGGCGTTGAGTGCCACGTCACCACATCCAACATGGCGGACGATTGGTGGTGACGAGATATTCTATTTTTGAAATATTGATCGGGTAACTATGATGCTATTTCCTCCACGTACTCATAAATGATGCGCTGACTGTCATTCCGCCATTTTGCTTACCAAACAACGAACATGGCGGTGGATGTAGCTGTTTCATCTGTAAATCTTGATCATTTGTACGCTAAGACTCGGGAAGAGAAAAGTTTAGACAACGTCAACGACATTTTACTTGGAAGCTTGAAAGAATGGGTGAGTTCTAATTAAAAGCTTTTGGAACGACGAATGTGTGAAGTCTTGAAAGTGTTTCTCCAGGCAGTTGCGATTTAACTGCTCATTCTCCCGCTATTTTTGTGTTTTCGTTGTTCAAGGTCATTGCAGAATGATGCCCTATGAAAATAATTGCTGCAATATTTTTGAGTTGGAATATGCAGTGGCAATGATTTATTAGAAAACTTACACGAAAGGCGATCGAAGTTCCTCAGCTCTTCAGCATTTTGTCATTGACATTACACGTATACATTCTTTGAATTTCGTTGTCAGATCAGATGTCATTTTAAAACACGTCAGTCTTTCTTTAGTTTGTTTTAAAAACCATAGTCTCCCTCTGCATGTCCAACCATGTCTCAACGCTGGGCAATACTTAGTCAAGACCCAGATAAGTTTCAAAACACGCCAGCATTCTCTTCGTGTCAACGTAGAGCATATTATCAATCAAATTTATGAATATCAACGTATTATTACCTATTTTGTTTTTTGACAGACTTGACAGAGTCATTAAAATCTGTGTCTATTCAGGCCCGTAGGCAGGGGGGGTGTGCGGGGTGCCTACGCACCCCCCCACAGACCCAAAAAGGTCCGCATTTGCAGTTTTAAGAAGACGATGAAGAATTCCAAATAGGTTTATTGTAACAGTTGGTGTTAATGTAAATCGAAACGACTAAAAAAAAAAAACGGCTGAAATGACTAAAAAAAAAAAAAAAACCATAAGTGAGCTTGTCCCATAAATTTGGCTTTTTAAGAGTCCAAGTTTGCGAAATTTGCACCCCCCCGACAAAAATCCTGGCTACGGGCCTGCTATTTTTTTGCACTTACATGGCCACAGTTACTTCAGAATCCCATTCCTGTCAAGTTTCATGATGTCAAACAAGGTGTTTTTTTTCTGATGGCAGTGTTCAAAATTTGTCAGTCTTACTGTCTGCATTTTCAGGTTTATGGCTTGATGTACCACAGGTAGCTCAAGCTTTGCATGCAAATATCTATAAAGTAAAAATTTTTCTGCTTTGATGTTGGGTTATCAGCAGGACACTATTTAAGCCAACATTTTAGTGATCATTATTTCAAGTGAATGTATGAGAAATATGAATAATGCCATGTATAATAAAATTCACCAGTTAACTTTGGATACTTGTGTCATTGCCATTCTTCAGATCTCTGTGATATTTGGAGTCAGTTTGACCACCAATTTAGGTTCTAGAGAAACAAGAAATATTTCAATTTTTCTTGTAAAACCTTGGTTCACAGTCATGGTCAGGTATTCTGACACTGTCTGGTATCAGTTGATACCAGCATGTTTTCACTTTGAAAGTTTTGCTAGTCTTTTTTTATTTTGCTATTTTAAACAATAGATTTTTACCTATAATCATTTTTTTGGCTTTTGACTTTTAAATTCTTTGTCGAGTTACTTTGAAATTCTTTGTCCTGTTATTCAACTTGAAACTATAGATTCATTTTTATTGAAACATGAATTTCTTGGAAATTAGCCAATCTTTACAGCTTGGTTGAAGATTTTGTCAGTAACCATTTTGTTGACCATACACGACATTTTGAGTATCCTCTTGTAGACACTAATTACATCTTTAAGGTTTGGTATTGGATATGTACACTGTATATTGGCTGTAGCCAAGGTTGTGCACAGTGAAAGTGACAAATATGTTTGATGAAAGGTCCTCAGTAAATGTATGTTCAAGTATTTTGAACATTTCTAACATAAGCTGTTTGCTTGGGAAACTGGGTACCTGAAGATAAAAAAACACATATTATTATATATTGTAGTGAACTGTATGACAATGAGCATGTTAAACGGCAGATTTATCATTATAAATGACTGTGTTCATTTGTTACAGTCGGCAGACGAGGATGATCTGTTCTCAACACTGTTCTCAATTGGAGATGACAAGACCCTTGACATGATTGTTGAATCACCAAGAAGTGACAGTTCTTCATCAGATTCCTACCTAACCCCCATTAGTCCAGACAGTGCTTATTTGAGCCCTGATGATTCATTTGTTCCTAGTCCTTCAGAAACGGTTGATCCAAACTCTGAAATTGGCAGTACAATGTCTAGTGATGAATTGCCAACAGAGGACAATTTCTTGATAGATATGAATATTGGTTAGTATTTTACTGGTATTGCATATGGCCTGACTGTCACAGCAAAAAATGCATTTTTGCCAAAGTTTACATGTACATGTATATAAAAATCTTGCTGTTTAACAATTTTTTTTATTAATTCCTACACTACTTGTCACTAACCATTTTTAATTATTACATATTACCATTCGTCTTCACCATCAATCATAATTCATTATCATTTTTTATAACCAGTTATGATAATTCAAAGATCCTTGTCAAAACTGTTTAATAATAACACAGAAAGAAAACAGTTGACCAATGGTCTAGTTACATATCCCGAAGTTTGGCTGATGCCTCAATAATCATCATTGTAACTGCATGCCACTCACAAGTAGTTTTAACAATTCCAAGAATGCCGAAGCTCAGTGAAGTAACCAGTAGTGTATCTGGCAGTGTACTGTATTGTTATGATTGATGTGGGAAGAGAGGATAGAACATAAAGATGGAATTGCCCCCACCTTTTTTCTTCCCATTTTTAAGGGAAAAATTAGAGCCTTCCAATAATTCTTTAGAAGACATTGTAAGATATTACAGTGGATTACACTTCTTTAAAAGTTGACATCAGAGAAAAGGCAATATTTAGTGATTGGGGAAATGAACACAATACAAAGTAGCGGTTATGGTGAGTAGTTTATCCCCCCATTCTTGCAATTTGCTACTTGTAACTGCAAATAAATCCTCTACTCATGTTTTGATTGTTGTGCTTTTTTCACTTGCTTAAATTACATTTCTGTATGCTTAAAAGTTTCGAATCATATTCTAGCTATTTCAAGAACTAAAATCTTAAGCTTCCCCAGAGGTGGTGCTCCTGGATCTCCCAGAGATGTGTACCTTTCCCTCCTCACTTCCTTAAATCTGCTTTGTATCCCCTGTTCTCACTGTCACATGCTATTATAACACATCACTAACGGATGATTTAACTGCACTTCCAGACTGGAGCAGCTTTAGCTTCCCTGATGAAATGTTTGACATTAAACATGACACCAGTGACTCGGATCTCACTCAAGTAACCAGTAGTTTTCCTGTGTCCACGACGATGGCTGTGAAAGTTGAGGACGCAACTCCCTTAATAGCTGTCAGTTTCACCACACCAACTCCTGATGCCCCATCCATTTGTGCACCAACAACAACTTCATCATGCAAGGTAATTGTTTTTTTTAGTGTTGTGTTTCTAAGTATAAAAATTAATAACTCAATAAATAAATATTAATAATAGTTTTTTAGCCAACTTGATGATGTTTGTATTTAATTCTAGAAATACTCTGTAATGCTGGTAAATGTAACAATCATTATGCTCTTTTGTTGTAGGCAGCTAAGTTATTTTCTGTAAGTAAAATACCTGAACAATTGTTCATGTGACTTACAAAATAGTAAATATATTTTAGTCTTTTCTCCTGGCTTTTGATAAACTTGCAAGTGAAGTGATAAAAAATCATTGACGTATTTTTCAGGCCACATCTTTGGTCCTTAGTGCTGAGGAAAAGAGATTGCTTCAAGCCGAGGGTGTGGTTCTTCCGACAGATACAACACTGACAAAGGTACATAGATTTCATTTGTAAACAAATCTTCAATCTGTAGATTCAATTACCATGTCATATTAAAAAATCTTAACTAGCATTTTGCCCTTTCCCTTTACACTTCAATAATCTTTATTACTGCATCTGAAGCACTGCAATTTTGTTTCAAATCTTACTTTTTTATAATGTAGACTGTATGAGTTCACATGAGCATTTGTCTTCAGTCAGGGCTGGTAGAAGTGGTGCAGTTGGTGGGGCTATGGCCCTACCAACTTTTGACAAAAATGTTAAAAGATTGGGTCATTTGGCATACAGTGCCATAGGTGAAAATAGAACTACATGTATAACCTTACAGAAGCAAACTTGGAATTTAGAGATAATGCATCTTGGTAACTTTGGAAGAAAGCATTATTTCCCTTGGCTGTTTTAACAGCCTGCCAGTTTTGGCCTCAAGATTTTTCTACATGGCCTTTCAAAAGTGATCATGCCTTTGGCTCTTGCTTTTTTGCTCCATGGCTGTATAAACTGTGAAATTCTTTCATCTACCCCATGCAAGCACTTTGTTGCTTGTCTACAGAGGTAAATGTTTGTCAGAAGAAAAACATCATTTGACAGGATTATAAAGTAGTGGATTAATTATTTAGTAATTATCTTTGAAACCTAGGCTGAAGAAAAAGTGCTCAAGAAAGTACGCAGGAAAATCAAAAACAAGGTGAGAAGAATGTTTTTAACAAGTTTCTGTGCAAGCTGCAATAATTGTTTTGTATTGTATTTTTTTATTCTGTTGAATAACTAATTTGCATTTTCTGGTTTTTAGCAATCAGCACAAGAAAGCAGAAAAAAGAAGAAATGCTATGTAGATGGACTCGAATTAAGGTAGGGACCAATATTAGAAATTCGATTTTCATTTTTTCAATATCTTATGGAATTGACCGGGTATGTAAATTTAAAAATATTATATGTCAAATGTTAACATATCTGTTCCTTTTCCAGAGTGAAAGCCTGTACAGATGAAAACCGAAATTTACAGGACAAAGTTAAATTATTGGAAAATCAAAATAAGTAAGTTCACGTGTCAATTTTCTTTAGATATATGCCTGGTCTCAGGCCTCTTGACCCAATGTTTCATGGTAGTTTTCATCGGATGTTTGACTTTTTATTCTTTAGTTTTCAAGTTTGTAGCTGGTTTGACATCTTGTGAAAGTGTTAGTAGATACTTGTATACATTTTGTCCTGAGGGGTAGTCCCTATATTTGGATGATAAGTGTGACAGCCATGTTTTTTTACGGGTTAAAATTGGCAATCTGGTATTTTTTAGGGTTTAGTTGAGCAAAAATGGCACTCTGAAGAAAATCCGGTATTTTTAGGGGTTCTTTAAATGGACTTAAGTGGTACGCTGAAGAAAATCTGGCCAGAATTAAATTTAATTGTCGATAAATCCAGGTATTTTAGAACCAAGGAGTATTTTTAGGCTGGGAGTGTTTTTTTCTGACCAGGTATTTTTGAGGATGGAAATTCGGGCTTCCCATTGGTCATCCCTACCATTTTAGCCTTAAAGTACCCCCCCGGGGATATTTTGTTATCTTCTAAGTGTATCAACATGTATAGTGTAAAAATTTACAGACCATCTAAATACACTTTCCTATCTCTCCCTCAGTATTAAAATGTGGTAATGGCATTGCTTATTTTGTCTAATTGCTTCCTCTTCTCAGGTCTCTACTTCAACAGCTAAAACAACTCCAGACAGCGATTGCTAATTCTCACCCAAATAAGACACAGGCTGGAACTTGCTTGATGGTAAGATTTCCACAGACAAACAGTTATTCACCAAGTTAGTCAGACACACACACAGGCAGACGGACACAGACACATACAGAGACAATAATTAGAGAGACTGTTAGTTAGGAATAGATTAGCAAAGACGACACATCCACTAAAGAACATCTTGTATGTGAGCAGACAGATGGACAGTTGTGCTTGTGTATGTATTAGAGAGAGAACTGCACTGATATCTTTTGATTAGTGATGGTGTTCAGGGAATCAAAAGTTTGCATGCCATTTTAGTTAAGAACATAAAAACTAAATCACAGAGAAGATTGAGGAACAAGGAGATTGACTGACAGACTGTCAGACTGAGACAAACAGTCATGCAGGTGGTCAGGCACACAGGCTATCAGATAGACAGACAGACAGATAGACAGACAGACAGACAGACAGACAGATAAATGGAAAGACTGGCAATTAGATACTGGTACATGTAGACAAACAATCCTGAAGGCAGACAGACAGGTATTATAAACATAAAAGTATGGTTAAAGATCAAACTAACAGTTGACCTGTCTTATTGTTGCAGGTGCTCATGTTGGCGTTTGGCCTGGTGTTTTTCCCTGTCAATAATATTTGGTCACCAGACAAAAGTTCTGCAGCCAACTATGCCTCAGTTAACGGTAAGAAACAAAGCATTCCATTATTGTAAGTCATTGATTAAGTTTTTTTCAAGTATCAGTATGAAGTCAAAAACTTGTTTTGCTGACTTGTTAAAAGATGTCAATCCCACCATTTTGGGTTACAAAAGATGTTCAGGATGCAAAAATGAAGACTGCTACAGGCAGCTAAGCACATTATTTTGGCTTAAATGCTGTAAATATGGTACAAACCTATCAAATTGCTCAATTTCGAGAAAGGTGGGAGTGCATTATAGCTGCTATCAAAGCAAATTTTTTGTTGGCTCAAAATTGACAATTTTTTTAAAATTCTTGTTTATTAAAGTAGTTTTTTGTCACATTTTGGTCATTTTTTGAAAGTAATATTAAGCCTTTTTTTTAACTCTGTAGCTTAATTTTTCTTTGTAAATTCCTTTTTACACTTTTTTTTATTTTTTGTATTTTGTTTTCTTTGTTTTCTTTATCTATAATAAATTCAGATTTATCATGAATTGTACTTTATGCAAGACTCTAGATTTATATTATCCAGAATGCTAAATCAGAAATCCCCGTTAAAGCCTTTGATTAAGTAACAAATTAAAAAATTAATTGATTAATTAATTAATTAATAAAGGAACAAGATTTCATTAACCCTGAAAAATGACAAGTTATTTTTTCCTGTTTTTTCAGTTCGCTCTCGCACCCTGTTGCAAGTGAACGATGACTATCTGCAGGCTGAGGAAGGACTAGGTACTGACACAAAATACAGCTCCATTAATGTATCAGATGTTACCTTGGATACAAAGTTGGTCTCGCCAGTGATTGACAATGCCCTGTCAGACATTAATTTCAAAGTAGTGTCACATGATGAAGCAGAAGATGCAACAAAGGAAACAATGCAAATGAAGACTGAGAAACGATAAATAGGATATGAAAGGAATTTTTTTAAATTGTAAATACAACTTTAAACATTTACTATTCTCTCATACACCATTGCATCCAAATCTTTTTATCTTTTCCGCAGACACACCTTGGGGGGCAGGGACGTAGACTTTGGTCAGACCCCATTATCCCAAGAAAAAGAAAAACAGTAGCATAATTAATGAAAAGTTATAGGAATCAAACTTCCCAAAGTCATTCTGAACCCCTGTTAGTGAACTTCTGGATCTTCTCCAGCACCATTTTGTCATTTTTACTACTGTACAATTATTTGCATATGGAGTGGCCAAGACTATCAGAAACATAGTTTGTGTTTTCCTAGATGAAAACAATAACTACACCTTAAATCTGGATACATAGTCATTGAGGTCTATGGGGAAATGGCCAATTATCTCAGTACAGTGTACCAGAGAACTTTCTCCTTTGTCCAGTTCATCAACAAGTATCTTCACCTTACCTTATCAAAGCAAAACTATCTGTTTGGTTGTGAGAACAAAGGATCTGACCCAGGCTGTTCAAAGAGTGGATGATGCTACCAAGAAGACTAGACCTTGGCCAATAGATTAAAAGGCCTAAGTTGATAACAAACATGATACCAGCTGGATAGCACAACCCAGTCTAGCTGAGGCCAGATCGTGCAGGACAATTCTTGCATACTCTGTAAACACGATTTTCATGTGTAGCTGGTACAGTGTCTGAGTCCTGAAGTTAAACAGCTATTGATTTTTATGCACAGAAGGAGTGAAGTTGAAGTGGATTGGGAAACGCCATCTGCCTTGCAAATGTGAAGCAGCTGTAATTTGCCAATTTTGATTCTGGCGGAAAGGACCCTAATATCTGATTTTCTTGTTTTGTTGTATAATTTAACTTGTTTCTCCAAGTATTATCTCACCGTCGGGTCTTAACTAACATTGCCATTTTTTGTTATTTGAAAGAGTGTATTTGGTAGACGCGCTTCAGTCCTTTTCTATAAAATAGTTCAGAAACTGAAGAACAGAGGACAATCCTTGCTTTGTAAAAAGTTCAGATTATAACAAATTAATCAAAGTGTAAATATTTAAGTTGTGATATTTGGAGGAAAACAGAAAAGAAAATAGTGTAGAAGAAGGGTTTGCCACAGTATAAATGAAATAAAAAAGTTGATTACCGTTCTCTTGTATGTTGAATCTTTAGTTTGGTTGGTTTAACCATGGCTAAAGTTACATGGTGGAATGAACAAAGGAAAGGTTCGTGGGGGTCCGGAAACCATCACAACTGCGCATAGGTATTTTGCCTGACGTGGTAAACTTGCACATATCGTGCAAGAAGAAATCCTCGCGGGAATTTATTTTTGCAGTTTTTGCGGATTTTGGGGCAAATCGCAACAATAAATTATCGCAAAAAATATTTCCGCAAAAATTAACTAACAGAATTAAATTAAATTAACATTTTTTTCATTTTTAAGTGGTATTTTCCCGACGCAGCGCAGCTAAAACCTGCTGCTGACTAAAGTTATGACTGAAAGAGTCGTGTTTCAGAGTAATATAAGTTCCCGAAGCTTTTTAGTTGTTAGTAGAAGAAAACGTATCGTTATTGCACAAAAAGTTTTGTTTAGTATCTAGTTCCAGTGCCGTAGCACGGGGAGAGGCTGCCCCCCACCCCCAGTTTTTTCCCCTGCAAATGTGTCCAGCTCAGCAAATTGCCCCAAGTCTGAGAAAAATTGGAAAATGTTACTAGTTTTAGACACTGATTTTATTTCAAATGGCATTTAAAACCCAGAAAATACGTTTTTAGACTAGGCCTTTCCACAAGTTGCTCGGCATCTTTTGGGCAACTTTTCATTTTTCTGGCAACTTTTTTCGCTACGAGCAACTTTTTTCGCTACAAGCAACTTTCTTACTTGTAGGATCTTTTTGTTGTTATTTCGCCGTTTGAACGTT
>JAOBYE010716124.1:0-10816 GCA_025403585.1 Parazoanthus swiftii
CAGCGAGCCGAACTAACGACTATTCGCGGATAAAAACCTCGCTAAAAACCCACAAAACCGCCAGCTACGCAGGCTATCCTTAACCATGAGGACCCCATGACCACCCCCAACTGCTTGCCCTCATCCTGAGGAACTCAGACCACCCCCAGCTGCTTGCCTTCACCATGAGGACCCCCAACTGCTTACCCCCACCACCAAGACCTAATGATAAAAACCCCAGTCCAAACGCATCCATCTGAAACGTTTTGACCTTCCGTCCACACGTAAACGCTAGCAACGCACACCGAAAATATGTAATCTAAAGCAAAACGTTTGAAAACGCTTTTCTCATGTGGACGGCCCAAAACGATGAGTTATAGCTTTGGGCCCAGCCCGCCGCTCAAGTCAATAACAATCGAGTGCTGATGCTTGTACTGGTGTCAACTGCTCGTGTCCAGACATGTTTTGAGCCTTTCCAACAGCTTGTGACATCAAACTGGACCCTAAATCCAGGGGAGGGCCGGCGAAACGCTTTTGCAAGTGGGGCGGCTATTAGAAGTAAATGAAAGAAAACGAGTCGAATAGCGTAGCGTTTTGTATAAAAGTATAGCATTAAATTGGCCGAAAAAGTGGAGCGGTCGTAGCCGCACCAGTCGCCCATGTTTCGGCAGCCCTGCAAGCTCAAGTACCGTAGAATTCCGAAAGTAACGCCCCTCTAAATTCCGGCTTTAGCAGCCCTTAGATGACGTTACTTTCGGGAAGTCGATAATTTCGGATACCAAAATTTGTGTGTATTATGACACAGCTGAACATTTGGGAAAGTCATGGTTTCTTTATTGTGTTATTATTAGACAGTGCCATCCTCCCTCCTAGTTTTTAGTTCGGCGATCTTCTCTCGCAACTTTTCGCACAGTGTTTGAGGCCTTTTACGATGCTCGTCGTATACACATGGAATTTTTGTCCTTCCGCCATGAACCCAAATTTCAAGCGCCCCTCTCGATTGTCCAGTGACTTTGGCACTAACGATTATATTTGCTGTTTTTGCGTTGGAATCAACTGGCAATCACTAACTGTTAATAAGAGAGTATGTTAGAGCGTTTTCGCTTATATTAAGCGGGGAACGTTAGTTTCAGGGATCGTTAGATTTTTTGGGGGGGAAGGTTGTTACTTTCGGATTTCCGTTAGCAGCCTCTGAAAATTGACGTTACTTTCGGGGGATTGTTACTCTTGGAGATAATGAGCAGGGCCGTAGCAAGCCTTGGAAAACTGGGGGGGCACCGCAAAGAGCTGAAGGTGTGAAGCTAAAACATGTTTCCTGGGTTTTAAAAGCCATTTGAAACGAAATCAGAGTGTCTAAAACTAGCAAAATATGACAAGTTTTTCTCAAACTTGCAGCAATTTTCTGAGCTTTATACATTTGACACATTTGCTGGGGAAAAAACAGGGTGGGGGGGGGCACGGGCCCCCCCGGCCCTACCCCTTGCTACGGCCCTATTGAGTTAGCAGGTCTTTAAGGTTGATTGGGTGGGGAAGGCAAAGGAGAAGAAGGAACCAGTCGAGCAAGAAATGGGATTCCGCATATATGCGAGTTTTTGTTCTTCATCCTGCAATAAAGTTTGCAAGAAAAACAATGAAGCATCGTCGTTTTCGTTCCTTTCAGAACATTCTAGAAGATTCCATGCAGACGCCAATAATCAAAGAACAAGTAGTAATTCATAATATAAATACTTTATTTCTGTTGTGCAATTTACAAGGATTGTAGCAAAATTGCAAACTGATAACTCTATTAGTATAAGTAGTTTTAAAACTATTTGTGATGATCGCATTAATCGAAAAATAACTATGTTAAAACTAAATTTCTAGCACAGATCTAAGAAATGATCAGAATTGGATCGGTTGTCGAATAGCAACGTGCCCAAAACACAACAAAATAGGTACACAGTACCTTCGAATGTGACTTCTAGCTGCTCCGATCCAATTTCTAAAGTAAATTCGAGTGAAACAGATGTTTACTAAGGCAGTGTTCACATTTGGTGCCCGAGCTCGGTGCCCGAATACGATTAGCGAGTGAGCCCTAGTGTGAACACACCTTTTCTTCAAGTGCTCGGGCCAGAGTTCTAGCACAGTACCCGCGTGCCCGAATACAAGGTCGAGACCTTGTATTCGGGCATGTAAGTGGTGTTGATTTCTTGCGTACCAAGTGTCTGAACACAGCAGCATTTTGTGCCACAGCGAAGGCTCGAGTGCTCGGGCACCAAGTGTGAACAAAGCGTAAAACTGATACACTTGGATTAGTCAAAAACAAAATGTCATTGTTACCTATAATAATTTCTTAGCGCAGATAACACAAGGGAAAATCACATTAAGTGAGCTTATTCCACAACTGAATCCGAATACCGTATTTACTCTAATAAAAACGCAGGCGGCGTTTACTAACTCTTGAGGTAATTGGGTGTGGCTTTTATTGGATGGAGGCGTTCATTAGACGAAAGCGATTAATAAACAACCCTAGATCTAATCGTCTATATCTTCCTCCACTTTTTCATCGAGAACATGAGTATCTTTAGCAGCCTCTTCTTAATCTGAATCAATCACTTCAAAGGGATTTCCTTGCAATGATGTGTCATCTAATAATACTGCAGTATGGTATTTTAATACAGATTAACCTGCTGAGCAAGGTAAACCAGCTTTGAAGCAATGAACCAACTCATCTTCACTTCTAGTCATTCTAGTAAAACGCCACTCTGATGTGTGCGGCGTTTTCTAGAGAGAGGCGTTAGTTAGAGGGATCGTTATCAGATCGAGGCGTTAATAAGAGGGGGCATATGCATTTGTTAGATGGAGGCGTTAATTAGATAGGGCGTTTGTTAGAGAGAGGCGTTAATTGGATGGGGCTTTATTTAGAGGGGGCGTTTATTAGATATAGGCGTTAATAAGAGGGAGCATTTGCTAGAGGGAGGCAATTTTTTTATTCCTGTATGAAAGGGTGGGGAGAGGCGTATATTAGAGGCAAGCGTTTATGTTGTCAGTTGTGTTTCAGATCTGAACCAAATCGAAATAATTCAGCTGTGAAACAAAGCAAATGTCTTAATACTTCCATTTGAAGCTGTTTGAAGCTAAAGATCCAAACCAATTCCAAAATGTTTAACATTTGGAACTGAGTCACCATCAGTTCTATGTTTTACCAAGTTGGGCTAGTCGTTTGCTCGTATCTTAAAAAATTTAACTAATCTCTCAGTTTTCCTAAAAAAATGTAATTGCTACGTTTACTTGACATGCAACCAATACCGTAAATGATCTTTTTAACGCTCACTCTCTATTAAACGCCTCGTATCTAATAGACGCCCATTTTAAAGAAGCATTTTCAGTTAGACGCCCCTTTCTATTAAACGCCCCGTATCTAGTAAACGCCCCTCCCCCTTAAGGGGGCGTTTACTAGACATTAATCAAACTTGAATTTGTGTCACATGTTTTGTTCACTTGTTTGCAGAACATTACGCGAAAATTGTTTTAAGAGAGAAGAAATTTTGACTTATCTTCACTTGTTGCAGACTGTTGCAACAGTTACTCGCCTTATTTTGTTCAACTGCACTAATTGCAGGTAGTTTTGTTGGCTGGAAAGCGTTTATTAAGAAGTGTACAATATCGATATTAAGAAGTGTAAAATATCAATTGTAAAATAACGCCTCTCTCCAATAGACGTCTCTTATCTATTAAACGCCCTCCCGCAAGCCTCTTAAAATTAAATAAACGCCCAGGGCGTTAAATGAATCATTTACGGTAGATCAGTGTCAGGAAACTAAATTTTGTTCCGTTAATTATATTATTAAACAGTATGCATTACCTTTAAACAATTTTGGATCTTTCCCATTTTTCAAAATTTGTTTTTATATTTTTTGTTAGATTCATAATAGATAATTCACTTGGCGTAAAATACGAGTTACAAAAATTAAAACGCACTAAACATCAAAGTTCAACAACCCCTAAAAATTAACTCCCGCAAAATTGTATCCTCTGTACATATAGGTAGAGCACAACAACCCCGTTTTCTCACTTTTCTGGACAGTTTGTCGTGAAGGTCATCTATATATATAACTGTATGGGTTTGTTAAATTACAAATCTGGTAGGTAAGCTCCATTTTGGTCTAAGATGAAGTAAAGAGCCATAGCACCAAAATTATGGACATCCAAACTTTTGGTACTCTCGAACCAGAACTTAATTCGCGATTTTAGAGCGATTTTAAATCAAGGGCGTCGAGATTTCTCGCATTTCCCTTCCCAGCAGTGTTTCTCTAGATCTGACAGCAAACCTGACCAAGAGTAAAACTTTGGCACATTTTTGTAATTATAAGATAACGTGATTTCACCCCGTATATGGTGCGTCCATACTTCGTTGTATATCAACACTCTACATCGATCTAGTCGGTCCAATGGTCATAGTATCCGCTGTGTTTAGTTGTTCCTTCAATAGAGTTGCACGTTGGCTTCAAAGTAAGGCACTGATCCATCTTCCCCCTGAAATCGCACAAGATAAAGGTGCTATCATCAAGATCTTCGACAAAACACAACAAAATAGCAAAAAACTTTTTCGCCCTCGGACAGCCAAGCTATTTTTCATACTAAGTCATTTCAGGGCAACCTCGTTCCCAGGCTCTTTCCTCCGCCGGTTTTGGACTGGCTACATAGCCCTCACATTCTGGGTGCTAAAAATTAAGATAAACGTGGAAGATGTACTTATAAGATTAATTTTTGTTCTTATTTAGAATAACGTGTATAGATATTAAAGTCATCAAAACAAACACACATGCAAGTTTATTTTGTTTGTTACTACCCAGAAATCTGTGTGCCACGTGACCAGACCCATCTCGGGAGAGGGAAGGGCCTGGGAACGAGGTTGATTTCAGGGTCGATCGGACCCCCCTCCCCGATTTTCAAAATAGTGACAGCTTTGCGCTCAGCTTTGGCCTAGTTTATTACTTTACATCGTACTTTAAATTACGAACTATTTCTATAGTGACAGATGTTGCACAACATGTCCATCCGGAAACTGTGCTTACGGCAAACTTGGTTTTATTAAAAAAGAAGCAATGAAAAAATGGATTTACAATCTAAAACAGCATGAGATATTCAAGAAGGTGTGTGCGACGAGGTGAATAACGCTGCTGCTCACCGTCGCTAAGGAGAAGAACTCTGTTACATAAACGTGATGCGTGCTCAGAATAACGTGGTATATTCCGAAGTTTAGCAGCCAGGTAGGCAACATTCACTGATTTGTTGTTTGCTAACGCAAGATATTCTGCGGTCGATTATGAGTAGCCAATCAGTGCGCGCAAAAATGCTGTTGACTGCTTTGGTACATAAAATTGTTAATTGTCATGACTATTTTAACCACCTTTTGCCTTTCTTTCATTTGAACTGTTTGACTAAAAATGGAAACTTGTTGTTACAATCCCAACTAACAGACTTTACAGATCAATTGACTCGCACACATGTGGGATTTTCGTCTGCTACGAATACGTTGTCCTTGTTCTGTGTTTTATTGTAGGACAGACTTTCATTAAAGAAATAAATACTACCCAACTGCAATGCGTTGAAAAACCAGTCACTTGTCATAAGACGATAATTTTACGACAGAAAACTGTTTTATGTGGCATATATTGAACTTTTTCAAGCACGCGCTGGATCTTTTTTAACTCGTGGATGCTCGGCAAAAGAAAACATTGTCACGTGGCTATGTCATCCGTCATTGTCGCGGTAATCGGTTTGAGTCAGGGAATATCGCGAGTAACCTGTATCTGTTTTTGTAAGAAATACGAGGTTTCTGTGAGTATGACACTGTACTTCAACTTAGCTGTATCCTTTAAAGCAGAAACTGTCTCCTCTAAACTCGGATTTTTCCAAGTTAAAAAGCAAAAAAACCAAGACCGTTGGGAAACACGTGCTATATTTGTGGTAGGACACCATTTTGTCAACTCATTAGCTTTGCTATTCTGTTTACCAGCTAAAGCTGTATGCTTTTTAACCATGTTTTCATGACAACGCAAGACGACAGCACTTACTAAAAATACCATGTCTTCTGCAGCAAAAAACGCTGTTCCTAAACAGCGCAGACGCAAGAAGAGAAAACCTAGGCAAAAACTCTAACAAGTCTCCTAACAACTTTTGCAGAAGCACAAACGTCATTTTGTTCAAATTCTGAAAAAGAGCTGTGTAACTCGGACTACAAGTCCAAGCTTTTGATGCAAAAAAAGGAAAGAAATCTTCCTTCTTTGCGTCGTTCAGGTCACAAGAGGGAAATTGTTTAAGCCAACATATAAAGCACTTTCATAATATGCCCCAGTGCCCATAAACAAAAACTTCAAGTTGACGTCAATTATAGTTGCAAGTTGTCTTGGTCACTGGGAAGCATTATGATTGCCATTTTAAGCGAATACATGGGAAGTATGAAATATGCCTTTTATTGTTCCGGAAAGTATCAAACTTCGCCACTTGCTTTGCGCACTCAGTTGTATACAGGAGAAACCCGTGCTTCTTTCTGTTTGTCTGGAAAATCATCTATATATGGTGATGCACGTCAGTGTTAAAAGTGGTAGTTAGCGGTTCGGCAATTATCGAGGAAGTATCCCTAAGGAATTGGGCAGAGATACCGTCAAGTCCAACAGCTTTCGAAGTCGCCAGTTTACTTAGTAGTTGCGATACGTCTGACGGCGTAACAGTCTTTAAAGTAAAACGGGTGCGGCATAGTTTTACTAACGTTGCATGGTTCAACGTTTTGATTAATTTTACATGCTATAGACCCAAAGTGCTCGTTAAAAACATTGGAAATGTGCTCTGGCTCTCGTATAATAACTGTGTCGCCAGACGTTAATTTAGTAACTTCTAAAATCTTTGACTTATGGTTTAGAAGGTGGTTTATAACTTTCCATGTGCTTCGACTACCTCCAACATTTGCGTTGATTTCTTTGTCAGCATACTTTCTTTTGGCACGTTCTATCGCTACATTGGTTCCATTTCTCACCTTTTCAAAGGCGTTACACAAGTCGGCTGATTTACTAAGGATATTTTGTTTCCTAAGAAAATCTTCCTTGTGCAGAAGGAGCAAGCCATGGGCATGGTCTATTCTTCACTTTCCTCTTTCTTATTGGTGCGTGACTATCCATCACACTCCTTACAGAATTATCCCAGAAATTCACCATTTCAATGGGGTCGCGAAGTTCTCCTAGCGTTTCTCCAGCTATCTCCTCTAAATATTTTGTAATTAATTCCACTTGATATTTTTCTTGCACCGACTTTTAATGTAGTTTGTTTGCGCTTGAAAGATGGAACTCTCTTATCACATATGCTAATACAAGCAGGAATAACGCCAGCCGCTTTGATATTTTGAGGGTCACTAGTTACCAGATGGTCGATAAGAGTCTTAGATTTGTCGGTTATCCGGGTATATTGATAGAAAACTAATGAACTGGAGAAACCAGTTATCACATGTGCTTATACAAACAGGAATAATGTAGATTTGTTGGTTATCCGAGTATGATCTCTGATTAATTGCGTATAGTGAGAGATAGAGAGAGTGACACAGAGAAAGAGAAAGAGGGGGAGAAAGAGACAGAGACAGAGACAGAGACAGAGACAGAGACAGAGACAGAGAGAGACAGAGACAGGGACAGAGACAGACAGAGACAGAGAGAGCCGAGAGATCTAATAAATATGGAAACCGTCTCACCTTCACATGGCAAGACAGACAGACAGTCAAACACACACACACACAGACAGGCAGAGAGAAAGACAGACAGAGAGGGAGGGAGACAGAGTGAGAGAGAGAAAGAGAGAGAGAGAGAGAGAGAGAGAGAGAGATAATAAATATGAAAACAGTCTCACCTTCACATGGCAACTTGTTTTGTAGCACTCTTGGATACGTATTCGACAACTGCATGGACAACTTGTGGTTTGCCTTATTGTCTTGGCTGCATGCTGCTTGTATCTAAATACGTTTCACTTATCAATTGTTTTCAGAGTCGCAGTTCCCCAATTAACGCAAAGCCAGGATGTTCGTCTTTCGTCGCCCCTAAAACCGTAAAAAACATTGTTTAGAACTAAGTTTACTAGTACGCATCTATATAGTTTTCCCCCAAGGAGCGAAAACCTAACGAAGATCCATCTCACTGAAGAAAGGACCATGCACTGTAGTTATTAATCGCAAGAAGAGGTTTTCTGAGTAAAGTAAAGTAAAGTGGTACATTTATGTTGCACCTTTTCCATATGAATGTGCTCGAAGGTGCATTACAATGATCAGTTTACCCCCAGCGGACCGAAAGCATATATAGGCGCCTCTGGTAGCCACTTTAATGCGGTCCATGTATGCTGGTACTCATTTTACCGACCTCGGAAAAATGGAAAGCTGACTAAACTTTAGCAGGAAAGAAGATCAACCAAATGTTCAACTCTCGACCAGGCCGGGAATTGAACCCGGGACCTTAGGGTTGGGAGGTAGAGATCTTACCAGTGCGCCAACCCCTCCGTCATTCTAATGTTGTACATCTGTGTTTATTGACCAAAAAATACGTATGTAGTTTTACGTAAAAAAAGAACAATGAGAAAAATACTACTGATTACAGGTAAGGATGCAACATTTGTTTGAATAACCTGCGTAACTCAAGCAGCAAGAAAACAAGCCGTTAAGGTTACAGATCCCCAAGACATTGCTTGTGTGGTTGTAGTTTATTCATCTATTTTTCATTTATTTTCAAACCTAGAAAATTCCTTTAGAATCTTTTTCAAATATTCCAGTTGTTAAACCAAGGGGAAAACAGGGTCACCAGGTTTTCACCTATTTTTTGCAGGCCTAGGGAGGCTGGAAGAGCTTTACAAAAGTCTAAGTGTGATTGTATTTTGTCAGTTATTGTTTTGAGCGATCAAAACTTGCAATACTTTTAAGAAATTCTGAATTTCATAACATGCGCAGTGGAGCTGCGGAATACAAAACAGGGATGACCTTAACCGAACTTATAAACACTGGCAAAAACAGTATTCTGGCTTTTTTAAATTTACATACATTTTGAACGAGCTTGTTTCACTTTTTTATTTGTCAATGGGCAGAACAAACAGTATACTTATCAAGTTGTCTTATTCCACTGCAGGTTTGAATTTTAACCCTTTACAAAATGGGGGAAACGTAACAGTTCCACTCAATTTTAAATGGTTTGTAACTTTGTTAATAATAATAATAATAATAATAATAATAATAATAATAATAATAATAATAATAATAATAATAAAAACATGAATAATTTTTTAAAAATAATAACAACTTTATTGACAATCATAGTAAATACAATACATGGATAAAAAAAATGCTAAGAAATTACAATCAATCAATCATTAGTTTAAAAAATTTTTAAGTAAAAAAATTCTTTTCTTATAACAAAAAAAATTCAATCCATAAAAATTTGAGTTCATAAAATTTGGTTTCGTAAAACTAATAATATAGTTTTATTAGTTTTATTGTTATAATAATAATAATAATAATAATAATAATAATAATAATAATAATAATAATAATAATAATAGTAATAATGATGATGATGATGATGATGATGATGATAATAACAACAACAACAATTTTTAGACTATTTACGATAATTGGTCCAAGTTTTAGCTGTTTTTCAGAAATGTTTTTGAGTAACTAACCAGATTACCGGAAGCACTTACTCCCCAAAAGCCAAATCCAGACAGAGTGTAAAAACTGCAAAGCTTGTCTTGTTATTTACCTGGATCAAAGTTTGTCATTGTCAGAACCTTAAACGGCTGACTAAACACAAATTACTTGGCGTAGATCAGCTGAAAGAAATGGAGGAAAACGTTTGTTTGCTGATCAAAACATCACCTCTCCCAACGTAGATATCCAAGTTTTCAAAACCGCTTTCTTCACAGTTTTCGACAGTAGATATATTTGTCTTCGATCAAAATGCAGTTGGTCTGCCAAAGTAGTAACTTAACGAAACATGGATGTCCCTAATACAAAAGTTCAGAAAAGCGAGAAAACCGTTTTCTGTTCTGTCAACCTCGGGTGTTAAATAAAGCTTGAATTCCCTCAGACGTGATAACAGACCGACCATTTTTTATCATTTGGAGAATTATTTTCGCGCAAAATCAAATGTTCGCCCTTAAGAGCTAAGTGTGAAAATCCACATTGCCACTCGTATTGTAACTATCAGTACCCAGTGGTAAGGCTTCACGGATTAAACTTTCACATACTGAATCTTCTTACGACCTTAGTTACTACCTAAGAAATTTTCTATGCTTTTTTAAAACATTAACCAGTCCTTCATGCAAAACCCCAACCTCGATCCCAGGGCTCTTCCCTAAGAAGTGTGAAAAAGGTCTGGAATCGAGGTTGGCAAAATCCTCGTGTTTGTTCGTCTTGTATTGTTACAGTGCCTATATCGGAAGTTATATTGTTAATCATTAAGTGAAAAATGAATTGATTGTATAACATAAATAACGTTGACTCGGCGATTACTTCTGCTTTATTATATGGCAAAGATACGGCTAGGCGGAGCGATGAGCCCCCACCCCCAAACGTTTTCCAATTTTTTGCACAGATATATGAGTATCTTTACAAACTGTAATAATAATGTAAAATATTATTATTAATAATAATAATAATAACGAAAATAATAATAATAATAATAATAATAATAATTATAATAATAATAATAATAATTATAATAATAATAATAATAGTCTTTATTGGTAAATATCTAATGAACAGCCGACGTGTTCAATTTACATACATTTTGAATCTGGAAGATTAATGCATATGTTATGCAAATGTTAA
>JAOBYE010716135.1:0-25404 GCA_025403585.1 Parazoanthus swiftii
ATAGATTAGAGTTTCTTTGGACAAAATATGAAGGATTTTGATTTTTCATCATGTGCCACCTCTTACTCGGTCATAGTGGACATTCCCTCTTAATACTGTACATAACAATAGGTAGCTTACGCAGCTTGAACGGGAACGTCAACGAATCTTAACTTTCCATTTTCCCTTTCCTTGTTTGAACAATCCATTCGTAACTTTTTACTTTTGTGTGAAGCTGTGTGAGCATGAAGAAATAGGAGCTTCAGTTTTGAAGCCGTGCGAGGACTGAAACGAACATACTTTGTTGTTCACGCTCTCTAGAAAACCACAAAATTGAGCTTTTGACGTTCTGTTTATTAAAGAAGACCGTGGAAAGGTGGCTAACTGGTTGCATTCACACGCGAGGTCATTTTATTTTGTAAACTAGAAGTTATCAACGATAATGGGAGTGCTGCGAATTACTGACTATAAAGGTCAAAAAGTGACAAGTAAGACGTTTTCATCAGTACACTGTAAAAAACGAGTCATTCCACCCGATAAATTTGCATAAAACTTTAGCAAAGTTTAAAGTTCAAAGTTCTCGGTGTTGTTTGCAAACAAAGATTGGCTGTTTTACTCACGAGTCACGGCTCAGTCGAACGTAGCAAAGCCTCTTGAAATCGACTGACAAATTTTATATTTATTCTAACGCCAGTCTGTTGAGCAAATGCATTGTTGGCGTAAACAAGGATGAACTCTTTTACTCACAGCTTAATCAAATGTACAAATATATAAATGCTGAAGCCATTCACAATCTACTGACAAAGTTAACATTTATTGAGTATTCTAATTGTCAATATTAAGCACCAGCATCGATACGAACAGAGAGTGGCTCAAGTTTATTCACGGCTCACCCGCAAATTTAAAAAGGTCAACTTCTGTCCTCGCGCGCCCCCCTTTTTTTAGGTGTGAGTATTGCCTTTGGTACTCGTGGAGCAATTGAGCAAAATGGCAATCTGTTTCAAAAGTTGCAAAGTAAATCGGTATTTCTGGCCTCTATACACTCAACTACGAGTTTGAACGACTGAGCTAAAGACTTATTGCTGTGTTGGCCATCCGGCTGTGCAATCTTTATCAAAAACCAAGTACATGAGATAAGATATTAACCAACAAAATGCAACACTTTTACGGCTCTGCGTGAAAATGAGGCGATTGCCACATTCCAATCGTTCCAATCAGACCCTCGGTCGGTCGACGCAAACCTCAAACCAACCTGTCTTCTGATGCATGATGCACAGGCAGCCCAAAGAGACACCAACTGAGAGTATTGTTCTGTAACGTTCTCGTTGACGATCCGTCCTTGTTGCGAAAAGTCCCTAAAGTCATAATTAATTCGCGCGACACTGATAAGCAAACTATGAGGGACTTGCGACAAATAACTTTCGTTATCTGACGACAAATATTTAAAAAAAAAGAAGGGGAGAGGAGTGGGGAAGGAATCTGGGGATAGGAATACTTAAGCCAAAGTTATCGTTCATTTTGGTCACTAGTCAAAATAAACGAAAAACATTGTGGTTTGAGACTGTGGATCTTTAAACTTTTATCAACACTTGTGTTTCTAGGCCCGTTCTTGTGAATAGGTAAAGACATATAGAAGCATGGTATTTCTTTCAAGTTCCCACGAACGCCCGTGGCCAAATTGGGTCCAAGTTGTTTTTGTACAAGCGTCCTTGCTTGTAACTGGTGTTGCCTTCTACATCTGGCTTACCTGGCGTACCTGGTGCAGAGAGTTTCGCGACGTTAAACACGAGCGATGGCATAACAAGTGTCCTTCAAACTCACACAGGCCGCCAGCAGAGACGCCTGTAGATGAAGAAAACAACGTGATTCAAGCAGCAGTAAAAAAAAGAAGGCCTTCGTTAGTCGACGAAATTCTCGTCAAACAAAACTTTGCACGTGAGTCACCTGAACTCCTAAGTCGCGGGCACGCATCTCCCGTTATCCTGAAGTCAGGCCCATCCGCTCCCGTGTATTTACCACCAAGAGAGCACCACAACAGTGCAGAAGATATGGATCATATTCGTATCAAGTTTCTGGACTACCTGTGGGTTAGCTTCTTTGTTGGGCCCAACGTCATGTTTAAGTGGGTCACAGGGATTCTTTGGTTGATGGTACGACAGGCGCTTCACCGTCGTGGTTGGTTGTCTCCGAAGGCGTACGACCCGCGACAGGTGGTGGGTCGACTTGTTCTCGAGAGCTTGCAGGTGATGCACTTTACCTGTGAGCGAGAGCAGAGCGGGGACAGGATTGCAACGTTTTGTTGGCCGGAATTTCCAATTCTGCAAGTGGATGGATCAATCAAGATTATGGAGCTGTTCACCGTTGACATCAGCTTGACAACAAAGTTGATGACCAAGGCGATGGTTGACCAAAAAGATCTTACACCGAACGAAACAATCATCCTCATCTACTTTCACACGATTTTTACAGATCATGTGAAAGTACACGCGTATGCCAACTGGGGTGTCAATGATAACATTTCTGATAACTTTGTTCGACGCATGTCCGCTATCACCATCGCTTACAATTACTATGGCTACACTGTCTTCAAGCGGCTTGCAGCTCTGTGGTATTTCTGTGGCCTCTGCAGATATAATTACTGCGATTTACCGAAGGTCATTAACCATGGTTTGGAAGAAGGAACGGGTCAGCACAGCAAATTGCGCAAGTTGCTGCATCACTCAGCAGCTGTAAATTTTGTTATGAAGGTGCGGAATGGGTTCATGAACACATTCCGCAAATACCGCGATGACTTTTACGGTATCGACGGGGAGGCCCTGTTCATCGGTACGATTCTACACTCGCTGGACCACATCTTCTCGGAACTGAACATGGACGATCCTCTTTGGTTGGACACTGAATCGCGAGACTACGGTGCAATGGCAGAAATTTGTCGCTTTGTTAGGGTGGGATTTGTAACCGATCTCCCAGGTCTGCTGTTTGCTACGCATTACAAGGACGCCCCACACCCGTTTTATCAGGAAGTTTACGAACACGCAGCACGAGTCGATAAACGGTTAGCAGACTGCATGGAAGCTTGTATTGTGAAATAAGAAGTGACCTCGGTTTAGTTCAACAAATTCAGTTTCAGTTTGAGATAAGGCAAATAAGGGCTAGTCAGCTAAATCTTAGACTACAATAAATTAGGCATTTCCTAATCAATATGTTAGAGCATAGCAAGCTCTGTATGGCACAGAGCAAATTCCCTAAGAGTATGAAAGGGAATGTTGACTGAGGCGTTGTTTTGAGTTTCTCTATGATAACATTTTCAATCCGCTATTTTGAGGATTTTAGTCCTTTCTTGCTTGAGCTCCTACGGAATGTCCAAAACAGCTGGGTCTTCGACAAAATTTTTCAACCAAAAAATCGGGCGATTTGGATTCGAAAAATTCTTCCTTGAAAAATTCAAAAAACGAATCTCTCTGAAATATGCAACAACAGTCCAAAAAATAAATGTCTACCATGACACTAAGGCGTAAAAATATGTGTTTCCGGTTACATACCCCCAAAATCTAGGGTCGGTCGTTCAGTCAGAAAATAATTTAATTTTGCCTGGTGGAATTCCAGAGCATTTTAGTTGGTTTACAGAGGAGCAATACTGTAGATGATCATCTTGGAAAGTTTTTGAAGCTGTGTATGCACGCAGAAAGCCAAAATTCTTAAAATAATAGAAACAATAAATGTAAATTACAAATGAAGAATAGAAACTTCAGGGCAATACTTTGATTTGTTGTAAAAATTGGAAAAAAATTGGAAAAACGTATAATAAAAACGTTTACAGTCGGCGATTTAGGTGCGATTTACAGCACCAACAGTTCAAAAATATATTGAATTGTTCAAACAAAAATTCAAGGATATTTGTAAATTTAAAAGAATTCAAGGACTTTTCAAGGACAAAAGCCAAAATTTAAAACTGGTTAAAGAACTGTTCCATTTTTCAAGGACTTTTCAAGGCTTGTGCGAACCATGGAAAGAAAAGAGGGTCAGTGAAAATTGGAGCTGGTATACAGGTATCTTATTATCTAACACCGCGTTCATAAAAAAAACACTAAACATAATTAAAATAAACTTGTTCCGACTTAAACATGTTGGTACTATCACGTGTTGATAGGTTTTAAAAGATTGTAAAAGAAGCATTTGAACGCTGTAATGATAAAAACAACTTGTTTGTAGAGGTTTTAAGCCAGCCTGTGTTTTTAAACTGTCAAATTGGTTTTCAATAAACTGAAACCTGTAAGTTTAGTGAGTTGTGTGAATGCTGCATAAAAGCGTCCAACATGCAAATGTGTCATTCAAAGTTGATAATTAAGGGAGTAGGTTCATGGCATCAATTGACAAAAAAGTTGTCTTTCACGAAGTCTTGTAAAGGATATAAATGCAATGTGAAAAATATCTTAAAAATACCAAACCATTCTTGCTCTGTTGGAGCCGTTTGTGTCCCTGTGTCACAAACCAGATCATGTTCCGAACGTACTATTACAGTAATTAGATCGACTCTCCAAGGAAACAAGAATGTTAATGTATCTAAAACGTGTTTGATTTTAGAAGCCGCTTTGGCATCAATTGATTGATTGCTTGATGGCTTGTGAAGGGCAAAACGTGTGAAGTAAACATTGTTAGAACCCATTTAACCCTTAGCTCAGTAGCATGTACAGTAGCTTTGGTTTCTATAGTGTTAAGCAGATGAGAATACACAATCAACCTTGGAGGGACACTAACTCATCGCAGGTTACATTGTAGCCCAACAGAAGCCGGTGCTCATTTACACAGCCGAGTTGTCGGGATTATGTTGAGTAGTATCTTGCTCAAGGACAAAACCGAGCACCCGCCCTACAGTCTACGCGCAGCCGGCAATTACATACTAGGTACAAGTAGTTTGGTGTCAGTGTCGATCGCCAGCACTCACCTGATGTCGTAGCCATACATATCCAGCTCTGGGTGGCCATTGACAATCCACTGGGCTAACTGCTGTCCACAGCCGCCTGCCAACATGATCCCTGCAGAGTTGAACCCACAGCCATGGTAGAAGCCTCGCAGCTCCGGTGCTTCGCCCAAGAGGGGCTTGTGATCGGGAGTGAACGATTCCGGGCCACAGACTGTAGACTTTACGCCCGTCTCAGCGATGATGGGCACTCTGTTGCAGGCACCTTCTATGTGGGCACTGAACACATCCCAGTCAAGGTCAAACAGGGAAAAGGCAAAATCTTTTTTCACCTAAACAATCAAAGTCAGTTTATAAGTACACGTACACACACACTGGTCAGTTGCAAGTATAAAACGCTGTTAAGGGGAGCCCAAGAGGCCTGCCTGATCAATCGAACATTCTAACCAACAGAGAAGCGTGAGGTTTAAAGCCGAAAGCCGAAGGCTTCGCGCTTCGCTGTTTCGTTCATTTGAATGTTCAATTGGTCAGCTAATTTTGCCTCTGGTACCCAGGGTAGGTGATCAGATTAAAGATATGAAAATAATATCAATGCTAGTAAGCTGAAGGAAACACAAATTTAGCAACCGCTGACTAAAAAATACAGAAAAGACAGTATTAGCGTACGCGGTAGTAGCAGAGAACATTCACTCGATCCGGTACTTGTGTCGTCGTGATTTCACTGACAAAAACTCCGGTGAGGTACCAGGGTAGTTCAAAATCAATACTTTAATTTTGGATAAAACTTTTAAACACCCAACACAGAAGGCGTGTACAGGCTATCAAACTCTACCTTAGTGACTTGCAAAAATTACTTGATGGATTTTTTATTATGTTATGAAACAGCTGACATGCAGGAAAAGTTTGTGTTCAAAATTTGAAGCTACATGCAGAATGGGAATCTTCGTTTTCCATTTCCTAAATCAACGCTTAAAAATGATTGCAATTGAACAAGACTACATGTTGCATGCCGCCAATGACATGTTTTACTTATTGAAGCAGGAGAGAAACAAAGTCCATATATATACTGGGGAATTACGGTCTGTAATATAGATATCTTTTGACGAATTTGAGTGATTAAGAACTCATTCCAATGGCTTTTATTGCCTCTTATAAAATAAAGCAGATATAACGCGCCTTCTGATTTGTTGTGCAGCGTGCTTTATTATTGTACATAGGCACTGTGCAGTGTGCTTTAGAACCTTTGGAGTTATTTTTTCGAAATGGAGGAAGCTGACGAATTGCCAAATTATTGCCAAGTTTTGGTTTCAATTTGACTTTTTAAAAATAATTTTTACGGTAATTTAAGATTTAGAGTGGCATGGTACGCCTGGCATGCCAAGGCGGGAAATTAGCAACTTTTGGCGCCAAATGTTGGCGGCGCGCCGGCTCGTCGACCGTTTAGTTTCATGAAGAAACAAAAGTAGGAAGTGCGAAGAATAAAAGCAATTCAGCCGGTTTTAAGAGGAGGCGAGCATGTATGAAGTGCTCACTGACAGTAAGAAGCATAAAATCACCAACTGTTCTTGAAGTTTGCAATTGCCGCTTTTGATGAAGGAAAACAAAACTGAATTTAGAAAAACTTGAATCCCGTACTCGAACAACTTGATTTACACAAGCACTTCGAGAGTAGCTACTCGAATTTTTGCCGGGTACGTCAAACACAGAGGAAATGTGGAATGTTCTTAACCAAAAAAGTTAAGAGTACGAAACTCAAATGGATCGATAAATCTGAGGATTATTCGCTGCACCGAAATTTACAGAAGATTTTTTGCACGGAGGAGGTCGCTCTCAACAGTTGAAACAGACAAACTGATGAAACAGACAGACGGCATGCACAGCTAAGTACAAATATTGGTCTTAGTCTTTCTTTCTTTGTTTTTTTTTTTTCCGAGCAACAAATTGGAATGCTTTTGATGCTCTTGTTGAAGTAAAAATGCTAGTTTCAAATCTAATTAAACCGTCTTAACCAAACTATATGTGAAAAGTTAATCAAAACGATTTTATTGAAATCGTCGCTATAACTGTGGTTTTGATAACTACATGTACAAACGTTTGCTTGCTTTTCCGCGGCTTATTTTATAAAAAAGAAAGAGAAAACTCGCCAGCGTTATTTAGGTTCACTCGAGTAGTGCCTAGAAACACTCGCCTACGGCTCATGTTCCTAGACACCCCTTTCGTGAACTTAAAACCCATGCGTGTGAACATAGCACGCGGGCTCGTTTTCTGTTTCTTTATTATATCATAGGGTAATCATCTTATGAAATCGGGATTTTCTATTTTGTAATTTTCATACGTCAGTGTAACATAAAATATTAATAACAACTACAGAAATGAAAAAAAAGGACTGGAACCGTCTACCCAAACGGTCCCAGAAAGCAATGCTACAAATGCTAGTTTTACGAGAACGAATAATACACACTCATTAGCGGGTACAAACCGTGATAAGATTCGGACAATGGATTTTCCTTATCGAATTGTTCCTTAGATGAGATAAAGTCACACGCATTGTGCAAAAACAACAGTATCGGGAAAATTGTTAATGATGAATTGTCTAAAACATTCGTTTAAGCACTGCCTTCTAGGACCGTTTGGGTAGACGGACCCAGTCCTTTTGTAGTTTCAGGAGTGTCCA
Organism: Parazoanthus swiftii; assembly: GCA_025403585.1. Taxonomy (NCBI): domain Eukaryota; kingdom Metazoa; phylum Cnidaria; class Anthozoa; order Zoantharia; family Parazoanthidae; genus Parazoanthus; species Parazoanthus swiftii. Next base: position 7,575 of record JAOBYE010716135.1, read on the forward strand.
CATGTACATCTGTAACCACATCTGTCTTCAAGCTCAATAATCTGTCAACTCTTTTTAGCTCCCCCAAATTTGTCGACATTTATATTCTCCTTACAATATTAGTATAAAACCAGCAGCTGATAAACTTGCGAAAACGAAATCCAAATTCTCCCAACTTTTTTATTAGGAAATGTATGGAGAAAAGTTCTAAGAACTGAGCAACTCATCATTTGGCACATTTAAGAGTGAGTATTGAAGAGGCTGCACCTATATCAACTATTTTAAAAATTACTTAATCGCATAACTGAACAATTTATTGCCGACTCTATTGCATTATGGCCTGACCAAAATATATTCCTTCACCACTTCATTACCATTGGTAACTTCTAGAAAAACATCTACTCACGTTGTCCCAAAATATCGGATTATGTTCATATCCTCCAACCGATAAGCCATCACCCTGTAACTTTAGGTAGATTGACGTGTCGTGATCCCGGATGTTGGGCATATTCTGGATCCCTTCAATACGCTCTGTCACGATATACGCATGATGCATTGCAACTAGTGGAACTTGGACGTCGGCCATGTCGCCAATGTATGGTGCCCAGGCCCCTGTGCAGTTAACCACACATTTGGTCTTGATCGTACCCACCGGTGTCTTTACACCACTCACACGGCGAACACCGAAATCGTTTACTTCAGTCATGATGTCTTCAACTGGACAGTGCTCCAAAACCTAATAATAAAAACAATAATATTAATATAATAACTATAATAATATTATAAATAAAAATAATAATAATAATATGATATGATATGATAATAATAGTAATAATAATAATAATAATAATAATAAAATAGTTGCGTTTAATTCGAAAGTTACCTACTTCTTTTTGGTGGTAGGCTCGTAAAATAATTCACTGTTGTTCGAAGATACAATTTTCTACGAAATTGTTGGACTCGGCTACCGCGGCTCGGTACACCTTCTTGCATGGACCTAAGACTGAGTGAAATCATTTTCTTTTTTTTTTCGATTGGCAGTGACATGGCTTTTGTGAAGGTTCTTAGCATTGTTGGCTTAAGAAAACAGTTTTATCGCTCGCAACATTGTTGGTATTGGCATGCCTGAACTGACTGTACTAAAACAACTGCTGGCTGTACATTTACAGCAACACCTTGCAAACTTATAATACAGCCGGTTGGCAAAGAGAAAGTCATATATACTTCTGCGATATTCTTCCCTGTACACCTACAACTTTGAGTATGTTTGCTCTGAAGTTTTTACATTTTTTCTGTTCGTTTTTACGAATATTTTTTTGATTATCGTGTGCTAAGATTCGTTGGTAAAGCCGAGCCGGCGTCCAAATAACAACAGTCAGAACATCACCAAAAGAAAAGCTAAGCCTACAAGCGATCACGTAGCGCCAAAAATGCTGAGAAGTTTGCGAAAATACCGAAATAACGAACAGCTTCGAGCTTGGCGAAGACACCTTCAATTTGCCCGTAAACTCAGACAAAAGGCAGCAAGTGCTTGAATCAAGTGTGCCTGCATCAATCTTCTACGCCTTCGTCTCCGAAGGAAAATAATGTAAAATCGCTATTTGTGCTGGCTGACAAGTAATTAAAAGTAAAAGCACAATGAAAAGAGTGGCACGCTGGACGGTGTCAATGTTTGCATGTTTTAAAATGCCAAATTTTGAGACCACCCCAGGTTAGTGACGACACGTGTAACCAGCCCACCACGGGTAAAGGGGGACCCAAGATAAACCCAAACCGAACCAGTTACCCCAAGGAACAACCTAACTCGAGGCGTAGTGTGATCACAGCTAATAGCGCCTCGATATACCCTCTGAAATTTAACTGGTAAGACAAATTTCAAAGCTCCTTTATCCCGTTTAACTCCGGTTTGGAGTTAAAAATTGAATGATGATAGCTCCTCCTTCAGATGATGGAATTTTTCCCCTGTGTTCGTGTCACTGATCATACTTTACTAATTTCTCATAAACTAAATTGCAACCCAGTGGCCTGCCCTTGATTACTTTTAACTATAAGCAGGTCACTGAAATTGTAATGAATGTAAATCTTCAATTTATCAATAAACCTGAACCTGAACCTGAACCTTCCCCTACCACTCACAAAACGAAATAATTATCATGTATATGTATTCATTCACTTATTAAAAAGCAAGACGTCACAGATTTGTAGCCTTCAACACAAAGATTTATTTCTACGGGCAATTTTCATTAATACGCCCCGGTGGGTGTACATGTATATGTAGTGTTTGCGTCATAGTTTATGTGTCTAAGGTCGCAGGTAAAGACTGGCCAGGGAGAACTGACAAGACAAGCCAGAGTGGTCAGCGAGCAGAACAGTCGCTGAATAAACTAGCTATAAAATCTTAACAGTGACCATGAACAAGAACTTTTAGTAAAGGCCCAGAAGGCAGAACTAAACAAATGTGTCTGAACTGGAATTTGACCTTGACTTGAAGTTATAACTGCTTATGGTTAGTGAGACACATTTTGAAAGTGGTCTATACAGTGGGAAGTGAATGCAATAATACTGTTAGCAGCAGTTTTGTCAAACTTTGTATGCTGTGCAACTCAAATATTATAGTAAAGGCCAATATGGTGTGTGGGTAACTTCATTTTACTGGGGGGTTCATAGATCATAACAAACAAAACCTTAGAACAAAGCTCCTAAAAAATCAAACACTGTAAAAAAAACTTAAATTAGGGAAGCAATTAGAGGTTCAATACTGTGGCAAGTGCTTCTAAATAACTGAATGAATGAATGAATGAATGAATGAAGTTTGTTTTTATTTCAGTGAGCACTAAAAACACTGAACACTGTTGAAACCTACTGAATTGAAAGCCTGACAACAGCATATGGTCTGTCAGACATGTACATAGCTCTAGACTTTCTACCATATTGTAGTTGCATAAGCTATTGACGCAATACTAAACAGTCAATCAACAGCTTACAGGCATAAATACAGCAACTTGTCATGGCACAGTCAGCTGCCACAGTGCCTTTTAAAGCCATATTGTACATGCTGAATGGTAGATTCAGTTGCTACAACTGTTGCAGCACTAAAAGTTATTACAGGTATAGCAGTCACAATGTTTTCAATTGCTGTTACTGTTACTGTACAGTATGTCATTTATAGCTGCTGAAGTTACCACAGCCCTGTCATACATACATGTATGATCTCAGCTGTCATACATGTAGTTATCACAGTGCTAGTGCTGTCATTACCACAAATCATTCAAAGTGGTACTGTCAGTTGCTTTACCAGTCATAGTGATGTAAATTGTTAACCACTGTGTGCATGTTGTTTTATTTCCTGAGTGCCTATGATACTGTTACTTAAAAAAAAAACAGCTCCTGAAATCTGAAAACTACAAAAAATGTGCATGTATGTATATATACAAACAAAGAGGGTTTGTCAATTTCAGTAGTCATATACTAGTGTACCAGTGCTTGAAAGTCCTTGGGTTGATACACATATACACCGAAACATACCGGTAACATTAAAGGCAGACTGCACTCTTAACTCTTTACACTGACAGTAAATCTACAATTAAGACACATGGTTTGTTATTTTTAGTGTGTACCTTTGCACCCAGGTTTGTTGCTGCCCTTGAAAGAGCTGATGACCATCCAGCAGGGTCAATTGTACCATCTCCAGGGCTGTAGAGGGTACCATAGAGATCTGTCTCATTTATCAGGGGGTACAGCTTCTTTGTTTCTTGAGGCCCAAGGACATATGACTCCACATCAAATGCCTTGCCAAGCTAGATAGCAAACAAATAGTGAACAAATTTGTTTTGGTTATAATGGGTTAAAATGGTGATATCTCAACACTACTGAATTTGAACACTGATACTGTAAGTTATTTAATCGTGCATCAAAAAATTATTTTTTTTTATTTTTGACAAGTTATGCAAATGTAGCTCAAGGGTAATGGAACATGGCTTGCATACATGTACTGACATAAGGAGTATTAGTCTAGATCTAATGCAGTGTCTTTCTTACATGTACGTGCACAACACAGTCTGGAGGAGATTAAAGCTGCACCCTTTCAGGCACTGTGAGTCAAATACTAATTAACTGACTGCTGTATTTTGCAGGCTGCAGGTTGAAAGTTGACTTAGTTCCTTTTAGCATCTAGATTCTTGAAAAGTAATCTTAACCCTTAGTACCCAAACTTGTCCTTACTTGACCTTAACCCTAAAGCTAATCTTAGGTAACTAATCTTAACTGTTTAAAGAAACAGAGTCAACTTTCAACCTGCAGAACACACTGTCCTGTTGCATGCTAACCCCTCGACCACTACACTGTTGACATATTTGAGTTAAGTAAAAGCCCCATTAAGATAGGACTAAACTACTTACTGTCATTAATCTCTTGTATTCATCCAACCTTTCTTTCCTAGAGGCAATAAACAGTCCCCCATTCTCAATCCAGCCAGAAGACATGCCCGTCTCTTTCTCAAGTACTTCACGAGCAAGGTCCCTTGTGTGCCGCAGTAGTTCTACCTCCTGATCACTGGGCCGAAGTCTCCATAGCAACCCTGCACTATGCCAAGTGGTGCCTAGTAACCAGTGAAATTGATAAATGTATTTATAAATCATAAATCATGCATACAATAAATTACTAAATAAAAGAAATCTCAAGTAAAATTTCTGAGGATAATTTTTCTGTCACAAAGAATTAGTTTGGGTAAATTTTTGACAAAAGACAAAAGCTGGAATGAATGAATGAATGAATGAATGGCTGGTTCTTCACTTGCGAAGATCAGTGGGAATAGTTAATGCATAATGTCACAAACATGCAGTGACCACAAGTTTGATAATTATATATAATTATGTTGTTGTTCAAGTTGTCCTTTGGTAAAATTCCAATTTGTAGTGGTCCAGGTTTTTTTGAAATGGTACTTTAATATATGTATAAAATTATGTACTATAAAATTTATTGATTTTAAGTTTGGTATAAATTCTAAGGTTTATTTACATCTGAAGCAATAAGGGTTTAATGTTTGTTTCTGGGTTCAGGGGAGAGGGGACAACTAGAAAGAGTAGGGGGGGGAAGAGTGTACATTGTAACGTTTTGCCTGTTAACTTTAGTTACAATTAAGCAAACAATAATTAAAATAGTATCAAAATATTGTACATGCACTCAGGTTCAAAAAAGGATGAACTGGTATAAGAAGTAGAACAATTTGTGTCAAAAGACAAACTGAACTACAGCATTGTATAACTACCTACCACATAAGTCTGCAAGACCTGCACATAACTATTGAAAAATCCTCACCTAAATTAATCAATTTGGTGGAAAAATATTATTCTTATTTGCCATCATTTATTTTCTACAAATAAATATTTTGAAATTTTAGTTTTATTTCAGATGAATCACGGTTTATCATTAGTTCATTCCTACCTTGTGACTGTTCATACTAAAAACAGATTTCCCAGTTACATATAGGGAGAAAACTGACTTCATTTATTTTGGCCATTGGTGCAATAAAGAAACATTCTTTGGAATGCTTGTGAAAATTTGAAATGAACCTGAGGGTGATGAATCATACTTTTATTCTCTCCTCCACTTTTTATTTATTGTCAAAAAATCCATAAATCTAAACATAAAACTGTGGCCTAATTAGAAAAAATGTGGCAGGTTAATTATAAATTGAACATCCTCTACCCCCATAATAGATCCACAAGAAACTGTACATGTGTAACTACTTTAAGTATTCATGACCAAATTCCTGGCAGAATCGGGCAACTACTGAAAATCTTATAGTCAGCATTATGAGTCTAAAAGCTAGATATGTAGTACAGTGTAGTTGTATATGTATTTGTAAATAGTTGAGATTGGAGTTTTGTTGTTATAATTACCTGATGAGAGTTGATCTCTTTCTAACAAAACAGCATTTGTTACACCAAGTTTAGCCAAATGATACAATGTACTTGGGCCAATAGAACCTCCGCCGATAACCACAACATCAGCTTCAGCCGGTACTGAGGTTGGCACATTCTTGTCATCTGACTGTTGGGAAAATGAATGTAATTTAACTGTGAATGTGGATTGGAATAACATGTCTTGGTTAATCAGTGCTAGTCCAGAAAGTTTAACTTGCAGATTTTATACTGTCTAATTACTTGGCAAGTGGATCCATACCTGGCCCCCCTTCCCACCCCCTTCACTCTATACCTATACTACATTTGGCAAAATGGCTATTCCTGGGGGCTATTGCAGTTAAGGGTTAATGCAAGCCTAAAATGATTTACTGTATCAATGTTTAACAGTGACTGCAAGTTGGGTTTGACAGTGATTAAACAAACCTCTCCACTAAATTTTGCATAATGCACATGTACTTCATGCTTAAATAAAGCTTGAAAATACTCCCTTGAAATTTACCTCAAAAAGTTATTATTTAAGGGTGTAAACATCATTTAAAGCATAATGTTTGTGCCTCTATTAAAACTTGATGACTTTATTTGATCCAGATATATATCTGTTGCAACTTAAAATACGTTTTTTCTTTTGAAAATGAAAAATTGCTTGTAATTGATAACTAGATTTTTTCACAGTTTGTTATTGATGACTTGGTACACACCTGGGCTTTTTAGTTTTCCATGACTTTTATTTATTGACAACTAATAGTTATCGATAACTAATTAAAACCTCTTATTGGTGGAATCCCTTGAATGGCCATCAGAGGGTAAAGAAATATTACCTTATAAATTGATGAATGCAAAGAGCCTTGAATAAACTGCCTGTAGCGCAGGCACGTACCATTTTAAACAACCTTCTGATATATTTTAGCCTTCAGCTTCAAACATGGCAACCGATGTAATGCTTTTATTAGCAATTCTCCTAATTGTAGTTATTCTCTTTTCAGTATGGGAAAACTTTGTGTTACGTGTTAATACTGTAATTTTCTTTTTATCACACAACAAAACATCTTATTTTGTATTGTTAGTCTGTCGACAACAGACGAATGTACCTGTTACGCAATACAAGTAGAATATATATATTCAACAAAACAGGTCAGACGGGTATATATATGGTCCAGCCCGGTTCTTCACTGGCACGGCCATGCATTGTTTAAACTATGTTTGGCAAACTCCGCCACGACTAAACTATCAGTTTTAAAGTACAAATAAGGCAAGCATCTGAACACTTAGTTACTTTCTTGGTAAAACAGCCTTAAAAAGGTTTTAAAATGTTAACACTCAATTTAAGTCTCAACAGAACAAGGTGTTTATGATCATGCATGCCCGATTATCGGAGATTTCGAAAGGTTTCGAACGCAAGATACCAAAAACTGCCATGTCGATGTTCAGCAAAATAAAGTCACAGTTCAACTACAAATTTGTTTGTAAGAACTGTAACCGCAATATGGCTGGGATCGGATGACTATAAAACTTAAAAGCATACGGACCACTTGGCACTTACCTGAAGGGTCTTGTACGGAACCCCGGCCTGTGCATCGCTCGAATCGTTCCTGATCAAATGCTTGCAGAGTGAAAATACAGGCCGCTGTAGCTGGCAGAGCTTAAATTTGTTCAAGAATTGTGATCCCCTGAGCATTTTCTTCTGCTATTTCTTCAGCGATGACAAGAGCTTCTCGATGCAACACGTTGCTCAATTCCAATAACCTACCTTGTTTGTTGCTGTCAATGCCCAGACCCAGGCCCCCCTCATTTACCTCGTCACGCAAGACCTGACGCAACGTTACCACAGACGTCACCTCAAGTGTCATTTTGAATCGACTCTCAACAGATAAAAAGCAACTTTATGGCTACCATGGAAGCTGGAGGAAAGACTTCGCTCATAGTATGGGTGGCCGGTGAGTCTTACCTCCGGTCAGTGGTCGGAACAGTGAGTTCTCTTTAATAAACACACTTCATACTTCTGCTCCATTGGATTTCAAGACGCCATCTCGAAAATTTGGCCGGTCTTGTTCTCTTACTACTTCGCACGCATGCGCAGTCGTTGATCCGAAATACGGCTAAGTGCTAGTGTCGTAGTGGTAATTTGTTCCCATCGCAAGCGACGCTTCAATGTGTCCAGCAAGTCAAAATACAAATTCTTATTTTAGCTGCCTAAAACTTTGTCGTCTTAAAAAATCATACATGTATATATGTACCTCTTGAAATCATTTCCCTTTCAGACCAAAATATGCACCATGCAGACGTTTTGAAATGACCTGACCCTAAAATCGGTACCCGTTTCGTATCATTTTCAGACAACTACCCCCTGAAACATGATATGTTCCCCATTCAGAATTACCACTGGGCGTCTGACACTATCCATAAAAGGTATTAAAAGTACTACTATTACGAAAAACAATGCCTGTGAAATGTTAAGTTCCAATACCCACCCCCTTCTTCCTCTATCTAATAAAATGAACTTTTCAATGGAAATGTACTTTCCAAGGCATCCTTTTCGAACGCACTTAATTAATATTTGATTACTTCTAGTATCTATTAAACCGCATGATTGTTTGGAGGTGTTTTACATTCAAATACAGAATGTTTTCCCTGATTGGTCACTTGACATAACGTACTGTGATTTGGCTTAGTTGCTGCGCTGTTTCGTGTTAAAACTGACAGAGGAAGTTTTCTAGAGAAAAGATTGTTTCACGTATAAAACGGAGAAATATAAGTAGAAAGAATCCGTCTGAATACGTCCTGCAGAAACAATTTCCTGAAGCCAGAGCTGATGCTCTCCTGCTGAAGCTAGATTTCTTGCTTTGCCAACTGGCTACAAAAAATTCAAAATTTTACAACCGCTACCGCTACTGTACAATGTTATTTGGTACTTCTTAGTTGCGAATGGTTTTAAAACAGCGCGTGGATCATCACGTATTGGTAGCTTGTACCTCATGACATGAAATCACAAAGGAAGGAACTGAGAAGGTCTGAAGATGACTGAAATCATCTTTGTGATTTGTGTTTTTCAAGGTTTGCAGCGCAACGTCAAAATACATCGTTCGCAGTTGTCACGAAAATGCCCAGAAGTGCGGCAAGTAGGAAGAGTGTTGGCAAACAGAAATGCCGCGATGATTTCATTGGATAGAAAAATGATCGAGGTGTCAAAAGGGAGCTCCAATAGTATAAAAAGCTGTCGATCAATTCAGCTTGGAAATGTAAGGGGGCGTCGACAAATAAAATAAATTTAAATAATGTCCAATGGACGTTATCCTGAACCCCCCCCCTACCCCATAACGTCCATTCAATACTTTGTCAAGCAGTACTGTATGAAACAGTATCGCACAGTAGCATAATCACCCTGAAAATATATACAATATGTCCCAATCCTGACGTGGCAATGCACGAAGAAAGGCAGATTTGCCAGAATGTGATTGCAGTTATGTCTCAATCGTGATTGTCATATATGAGGTAGAGTTTTGTGTTAAAAAACTTTGCCATAACGTCCACGGCTAAACCCCCTCCCCCCTTAACGTCCACCAGACGTTATTTCTTTTCTTTTCTTTTATTTGTCGATGCCCCCTAGCTCATAGCTGATCCGACCAATCATCACTGAATAAACCCAGATGGTGGTTTTTGACGCAGTTTGACGTAATTTGACTGATTTAATTACATTAATTTTATTTGTGAGAACTTCAGTAGTTAAAGTGCAAGGTGTGGATAGCATTAACCCTATTCCGCCTGGGCTTTAATTTTTAGGAGTTCCTGGGCTTGGGGGCGGGCGGGGGGGGGGGCTTCAAAAGCCCCCGTCTAGCGCTATAGCCCTATAAATTTGAAAATATTGACGCTATTGTCATGCATGAAACTTGAAGGTTAGATAGAACCTTAATACCTAACTGATAACACTAGGTTACAAATTCATATGATGTCATGATGACGTCATTTCCCCTTAAAACAGTGTTTTTTTATTGTTTCTTTTTTTAATTTTGCGCAGAAAGCGAACACAACTATAAGCAGTTGATTTAAATACTTGAACATTGCGCCAAACAGCAAACACGGATTTGAGTCCATTCCAATCATATGAATGTGTTGCCAAAGGAATGAAATAAACGTACAAGGAAGGTGGAAGGAGAAATGTCATCTTCTTCTTTCTCTGTGTCTATTTCAGAACAATTCAAATCTTGTAGGTTGTTTTGCTCGTCTGAGTCAGGCAGAAATCTAGACAACAGTGAAAGTACCGAAGTGGTTACTGTTTTACACGGGCACCGCCATTTTTACCACACCATGCAGTGCATGTCTAAAGATGTTAGCCAATCAAATACGAAAGGATTTAGACTCAAACTTTGTCCTCTCAACGTCACAATACGAAGACTAGAAACCAAAAAAACAAGGATTGAGCTCCAGTTCTTGTACTGCAATAAAATATAGGATTTACAGAAATGTAAACTGGAAAACGGGAGGGTGGGGAGGAGGTATTCGTTACATGTCAATGAAAGTCAACTTTGTGTATTATTTTGAAGCTATTTCAGTAGATAGGGTCTAAAAGATATATCAAACAAACAGAAACCGGAAAGGAGAAATTTCAGAAAGTCAAAAATGAATTATTATTATTACGTCGTCATTCACTAGATTCCGTATCTTTTGCAACAAAATTTCTATGGTGTCTTCAATGACGTAATAGATCGACTAAAAAATAAATCTGAGATAGCATATTTCTCAAAACAACCGTGTTCAAGGTTATCAAAACACTCGTTCCCAGGCAACACAATCTGATTAAATCCAAATGAGCACAAGATTCGGTTTAAGTAAAACATGCCCTAGAGAATGTTGTTGCCATGGCGACATCCGACCCTAATACATCACTAAATTGAGGAAAGTGCTACGATATGGAAGGATTATCTTAAATTGTTTGAAATTGCGAACTATTTTAAGTCGGCGCGGCCATCAAAGCCACCCCCCTCCCCCTATCCCCAAAGACGGAATAGGGTTAACGCAATAATAATAGACAGCGGTTTTTTTTTACCTCTTTCCCCAGTTCCCAGTCCAATGAACTATAAAAAAACAGTTCCAATCAATTACTTTATTTATACATGGTAAATTTTCAAGATTATAAAAATTTTGATATATATAATAGCTCTTACAACAATCAGTTACACGTTACATATATTAAAACTACACTGGTGAAGGCACCTGCTAATGCATGTGCCGTGTGATATAACGGATAATTCTTCATTACCACTGGATAAAGTGTTAAATAGTTAAGTGAACTCCCATTTGATTTCGAGGGGGATGGAAGAGTGGAGGCATAAAACAATAAGTTACTTACAATGTCTTTTTTACTTAGTACGTCTTCCCGAACATTTCTTTCTCCGGATTGACCATGCTTTAATTTTGAAATCTTTCCACTACCTCCCCACCTCGCCTCGATCTTATTTGAAGTGGTCTGTACTAGAGTTCCGTTTTATTCAAGAAAAATATATTCCAATTCCAGTTGGTTTAAAAATGTAAATGTTTCTTCCATTAACTAATAGTACTGAAAGTGTTTAGTCCTGGCATTTCTCAGTGTTCAGTCTTTAATGGCTTAACATTGTTAAATACTTGGTCAGGAGAACTCCAAAGTTTACATTAAAACTTTTGTACACGTCGTTTTAACGCGAGTTATTGGCGCGCTTCTTTGCAGCAATCTGTAGCTGCTGTGGTATGCAGCCTTGGAAATTTTAACAATTAAGACCCAAACATGTTTTCAAAACAAACCCAGTATTTGTTGTTGAAAGGAAAACGTACTTAGTGGTTCCGTTTAAGGCAATTTTGTATGAAATAGTCTGAGCAAATAAAGGGGCAATTATCTTCTTCTGTCAAGTTCTTAGTGTTTCTTTGGGGCGCTCGCTTGAAGCCTTTACAGATTTGTTATGACAGTTCGTTGCTACACATAAAACAATGTTGCAAATTTTAAAATATGCTTTACATATTGCGTCGAAATACACGATGAATCGAAGTTGGACACATCTGATCTCCATGGCCGAGTTCGGCTCCAGTCCTTTCCAAGTTGGCGCAAATGAAATTCATTTTGCTCAAAATGAAAATCTCGTTTCGGACAAACAAAATCGATGTATGTATTCTTTAACTACTTTAGTAATACTTCAATCCTGCAAAAAATATTTTAGTCTTTTTCCCCAATGCCATTAGCTGGCACGTTCTGACTGCTCGGTCGGTGTATGTCTGGGTTCGACGTTCACACACTGCACACAAGCGAGTAATCCATGCCTCGACTGTGCTCAATACCTCAAATGTTCCAGATCTTTCGCAGTTCGGGAGCACCATTTTTGCCGCAAGTAGTGCGTTAAACAAACAACGTTTTGTTTTGTTATCAAAACTGCCCTTGTCTACGTTCGCTTCCACACATTCGATTCCGTTTGTACCAGCCGTGTTGTTAGAGTTCTATTTGGTGCGAAAATAGCGGCAATTCGAAGAGCAGTTAGTAACACGTGTTTTGCTAAAGTTTAGCCCAAAAGTTAGGGCTATCTATTCTGAATTTTTATCCAATAGCATATCTCGTTCTGAGAGTAAAGGTTGACCCAATTTGTCCCTCTCGCCCCCAGGCGGAGTTACTTCCCAATATTACTGGCTCTAGGATTGTGTGCCACCCTTATAAGAGTATATTATTTTCGGTTAACAACTCTGGTGGGACGAGGGGAGGGGAAGGAAAGGAGATGTGGTGCACACGCAATATTTGTGATTATATACACCAAAGACAGTCTTTTTTGCGTTTCTCAGTCGGCTATGGAGGGCTCAAAATTTCCAGCCATAAGCAACGCCATCTCTGTTTGTCTGGTTGCTCTCGTTGCCTTCATTTTGCGTCGGGGATTTTTTCTCTTCCACCTTCTCTTTTTCCTGTTGTGTGCGATGTGGAGTGAAGCAAACAAAAATAACATTGAAGCTAGGCAATGGAAGGTCTTACCACTTTTAATCAATTCTAATGTATTTTTGTTACAAATGATTGCAATTAATTAACTACCATACTATACCAACACTTGCGCAAAGACGCAATGAACTTTCCCAGCGTCATTTCAAGAAAATAACTAGTTCTGAACACAAAGTGCATCCCATTTTACCTCCTAAACGGAAAAATATCTTAGAAATTCCAACAATTTTAGCTCTTTTCGCTGTCGAACGAGCCGTTTTAAAAATAGTCTTATCCCCCAGTGTATTTCCCTTTATAATAACCTAGTTTTTTTTTATCAACTGTAGCTTTTGACAGCCCATTTTATTCTTACCTTTTTTTAAAACATAGATTTTAAATATTGTAATTTTTTGCCGAGCAATTCAGCCCTTTTCTGCCATTCGGGTTTTATTAAATAAAGTTATTATTATATTGTAAAAAAATATTGTGGAAACAATGAACCTTTGAACTCTAGGAACATTAAATCCTGCAGTATACATTTGTTGCGCTTGCTTTTGTGGGAAAGAGCTGGTTTAAGACAATGAACGCAACAAGGGTGCACAGACTTTTAAAGAAATCAAGCTACGACTGGCAAAAGCTGGGAATTCTCTTGAAGAAGTACTGTAGATGAGAGGGGTGGGGAGGGGGTGGCAAAAGTTAAAGCAAATATTTTGAGTTTTAGTTATACCTACACCTGCCTGTCACGAATGCCTACTTTAATAGCACCTCAAACTTGGACTATGACTTTAGAACCCAGCCTCCAAAAGAAGATATTGACCTATTAACTCCCTGTTTAGCATTGAAAACTACGCAACCCCTCCCCCTCTGCGATTTTGCCACGTATCACCTCTACGCCCTACTAAAAAAAATAAACAAAATCCAGACCGATTAGTCTTATATATCTGTACGAATTAAGGAGCTTGGTAGAGAATCCTTCAATATGTCACGCAATGCTTAACGTCCTACGGCACTTCAAACCGCCGACCTATATTCGTACTTTGAAATGTTTTAACTCTGTAAAGCAGCTACATTTGTTAAGACTCTCTAATTTAAATAAGCATTTAAATACTTAACCAGGTTTTAGTATTATTTTATCAATTTCTCGGTTATACTATTTCAAGTTATTTAGTAGTTTTTATTTACCTGTTCTTGCCTAACTACGTTGTTTTCTTAATTTTGCTGTGCTCTTTACTTCAGCTACTCATAAATCAAACTCCCTAACCTTTCCCGCTTGCACAAACGATGCCCCTTGTCGAAGTAGAGTGATTGCTTCTTTTAGCTCTGCAACAGTCTGAGTAAGGCTTTCCAGTTTTATCTGAAGTTTTGCTTCGCTTTCCTCAGCAATCGTCTCTGCCCGGTTAGACTCGTTTACTTCAAAGAAATGCCTTCGTATCAAGTTTTTAAAAACTTCTTTTCTCTAAATAGAAAACATACATAATTCCTTTAGAAAACATAATCTAGTAAGATATAGCATGTTTTATAATGCCATGGTCTAATCTCTAGATAGCCTGGAAATAAGAAAGGAAGACAAATTTTTTATCTTTAAATTGCTAGAAGTAATAGTCCCTTCAAAAACGATCAGAAAACTGTTATATACCGTTCCAAAGTTCTTAGAACAGAAGTACTTGCTTAAAGAATTTTAATTGTACAACTGATTTTAGTAAACACACAATAAAAATAATTTTTATTAAAGCTTTGTACATCTTAAGTTTGTTGAAATCGCACGCATGATCAGTCATTAATTCGACATCGTGGTGATTCGACCGGGTGGGGTGGGATTTGGGCAATTAGTTGGTGCATGTGGGTGATGCAGTGGGTTCGGGAGTTGTTATTTTGGATGCTGCAGTGGGGTGGAGAAGGGAGTGGTTGGTATAAGTGATCAGCGTCGGTGTAAGTTGGGCAAGCAAATATTGTAAGGGGCGAGGTAGTTATGATGCAACGGGGTCAAGTGAGGGTGGGCCGAAAAATAGCAACTGTAGATCGAGGCCATGTTCGATAAATAGAACAAGCATATGAGAATTTGGAACTTGACCCCGACTGAAGTTATTGTTTATTGGCTCTGGCGAAGGGGGGGGGGGGGTTGTGGGGTTGTGATAGCTGTCCAAAAGTTTGTCATGCAATCAACTGGTTTTTTACAAACCTAGTAATAACTTATGTGAAAAAATTAAATTCGTCGATTAAACGAAGCCTTTGGATCGATCACGAGCAGGGTTAAATTGTGTAAACACTGTTTTAAGATTCGAATTGGGGCACACTAAGAAAAATGCGAAATAGTTTCAGGAAACCATTAGATGCTCCCATTCTTTGTACTGGCTGTTTAAGTACCTTATTTCCACTCATAGCAATTTTTTTCTTCTCAGCTGTGGTGATTTGTCCTCCAAAGCAAAGGTTACACTTGTCTTCGCACTGTGGTCAAAAGGATTAACAATTAGTATATAAATATTTCTAGGGAGACGAATCTTGCACTTCAAGTTTTACGAGTGTTAAAACTGATCTATGCCAAAAAAACTATACTGATAAAAAGTTGGTAAAAGCAATTTTTTTTTAAAAAAAAGAACTGCCAATTTTTCGATCCGCTCCTGTGGATCTCCTCAGCTGCCTCAATCCAAGATGGCCTTTGCAAAGAAAAACTGCGGTTCCAGATTTTTGAACAGTTTCCCACAAGGCATAACTCTTTAATATTTATACGCTTACCCTTCCGTATCGACAGCAGCAAAACTTAACTCCGCGGTAAATGAGAGAGCAAAGCTCTTTGATTGGTATCAGGTTGAAGGGAGGCGTCAAAACGCTTCCATCGTTCACGTACTGCATCCAGATACGGGTCCTGATAAACTTAAACGTTACGTCTTGGTCGTCCTGGGTATTAGGATAAACCAATAGTTTGTTAGTAACAATAAATGATAATAATAGTAATAATAATTATAACAATTATAATAATATTAATGATGATGATGATAATAATGACATCAATAATAATAATACTGATCATGATCATGATGATGTTAATGACAATGTAATGATATTGGTAATGGTATTGATAAAGATAATAATGATAATGATAATGACAAAGATGATCATAATCACAATCAAAATCATATTCATAATCACAATCATAATCACAGTCATAATCATAACAACAATGACACTAACCGCACGACAGCAATAATGAAAACAATTGACCCTACTTACCGGAGGGGCCAAATCGCCCCCCTCCCTCACCCCCAAAAGGTCTTTGCTTCGAGTGTTATACCTGTGATGTTGTTCGGAAGAGGGGAAGTCAGCCAATAGATTGGCTGGAGCCAGACCATTGATATATTTGAAAACTTACAAGCGTTTGTGAATTAAAACATGCCAGCAATACCATAACTACTGTTCTAAGAGACTTCATGCATTCTCAGTCTTTGAATTACGTACCGCGATCTTCTGGTACGTGTTGCTAAGCATTGCTATGAGCATGTTGAGAGCGACAATCACAGCGGCGATGTTGTAACCTGCGAACAACAGCTCCCCCGTTACAGCCGTGATCGCAAATTTCTCGTCTGTTTTGAACGAGTCAAGATCCGTCTTGTCGAACAGGGCCCAAAACATCCAGCGAAAACTTGAGACTTCCCTGTATAAACAGAAATTGCAGATAGATATGAATTGCGATGATTCAAATACAACTAACCCCTACATCAGATTTTTATTCTCTAAAACCTTTTTATCAGTGGAATAGGATAAAGTAAATAATATAGAAATTGTTTGGTTTCTAGATTTTTTAGTTTGCATCGACACGGTTCACGACCGCGTTTTTTCGCCATTTGCCTGGGGAATGGGCCGACGGATGACTGACGTCATTCACGGATTACTGCTAAAATCAAAGTAAAGTATCAAACCAAGTCATCTATTCGCGAAAAGCACTGTTTGCTTGAAGCCGACACTGAGAGGAATACTTTTTAGTATATTTTAAACCGGCGAAAAAAGATTATTAAATGCTGTATTGCAAAGATATCAAAGCAACAATCTATTATCAAAACTCTGGACAAATACTCTATCGGTTAAAGTATGCCGGTAGATAAAACACTTCCGTCACATATCGGTTTTCTTATGTTTTTATCTGTAGCTGAAACAAAATTTTACCGTTAAAAAATTGTGGGGTTTTGCGGGTTTGCAGACGTAGATGACAAAATTTTTATCGTCTAAAACCGCCGCGAAACGAGGTGCCAAAAGCATGGCAAGAGTTTTAGAATCGAAAGAAGCCACGAAACGACTGCCATTCTGTTTTCTGTCCGACTGGAGGCGATCGATAGATCATAGGATATTCCGAGTTTGACTAGCCAATCAGTACGCGCAAAGAGTGATACTTACTGGTTTGATAGATAGTAATGTAAAATATTTGCATCCAGTTGTTTTACAATATGTATAAAGTTAAAATACATTTTTGTTCCGAGATTCTTCAGAGTGAAAAGAAAAATGACAAGGCCTAGGGCAGACATTTTGCAGCCTACTGTTTGCAATTGTGTGTAGACTTCGTTCAGGTCCAATGACAAACTTGATAGGAAAAGTATCTCTTTACAAGGCTATTTAGAGAAAAATGGCGTCAGAGAGAAATCAACTAAGTTTGCGTCTTTCGACTTGCCGGGGGAAACTTCCAATGCCACATTGCTTCTATGAGAAACTCTTTTCTCGTCCACGTCTACACGTTTTCGTTTGAAACTCAAACTGCGTCTATTGAGTTGTAGATGCACTTGGGAAATTGGGAGAGCACTCGAGGAGCTACAGAGGCACTCGGCTTTGTCTTGTGCTACTCTAACGCTTCTCCCGTGCTCTCCCAACTTCCTGCGTGCCTCCATGTCTCGATTGACGCACACTAAGCATGGACTATTTCTTAATTAAAGTATATCTTATGGGGGAGGGAGGTTATGGGATTTAGTTAATTGACTCGCATGCTCGTTTGACCACACGCATAAAAGGTATTGTATAAAACTCC
>JAOBYE010716136.1:0-10815 GCA_025403585.1 Parazoanthus swiftii
CTTGTTTTGTCAGGATTAAGAACCAGGTTATTCTGCAAAGACCAGATAATTAGTTTGTTAATGGCATCTTGCATCTCCCTAACTGTCTGTTTAAAATGTCTGTTTAATAATTCTTTGTCTAAATGTCTGTTATTCGGCTTTTTAGGCGTTTAAAACGTAATTCAAACTTAATTCAGTTGTTAACTAGATCGATAGTCTATCTCATGAAAGCCAATCATCCAGTATACCGGGACCGATGGAGAATTTTCGGAACTGGGAGGCTGAACTCTAAAAGGGGATGGGGTAAATAGCATCTGTGCTCCATAACACGGGGAGGAGGGGGTTCTTTCACTGTTTTTTTAAAATAAATGTTTCCAAAGTTGCCGACCAAAGGGGGAAGGGGTGCGGACCCCGTCGGTTTTTCTCCTAAACCCGCTCCTGGTAAACGATAACAATAACTTTATTGAACACACCCCATGGGGACTTTTCAGTGAACAATTACAATAAAAAATACATAGGTATAGTCAATACTGGTAAAAAGTACAATGCTACTAAACGTCTATAATTCTAATAATTATTAATAGGTTGAAATCTATACTCGTGCCCTCAGGTGACCTTGTTGCTTGCCTGGGTGTTTTTCTACGAGTTCACCGGGGAAGCTGAGCCCGAACATTACGAAGATTGGTACGCTTTCTTCTTTTTCACCCACCTCATTGGATGGATCGGCACGGTCCTGGTTTTCGTTCTGTTCGTGTTCGGGCTGCACGACAAAGCGGGAACTGCGAAATGCTGGTACACAGTTGTAAGTATTCGAGTGATATTTCACAAGGGCAGTTAGGGCGAGTTTACTTTTTACGCCCACTTTAAGACGGCGGGCTGTCACGTCTTATTAAGTCATGTTTTTATGGTTATTATAGTTACTGAAGATTAAGTTTTGGCTGTTGGCAGCGAATTGCGGAGTGGTTGGTGTAGCGAGTTTATGGTGACTCTCCAGTGTTAGAGTACGCATTTTCTCTGGCTTTTCTCTTTTCTAGTTGCAGACCACTTAGTTACTTTCACTACACTGTTTCTTTCTCGAAAGTACTCGAAATCGTAAAAAACTTAAAGTTGTCTACAATCTGTTTATTGCAATGGACACACTGTCTTGCATGTGACGTCATGAATCCAAATTTTGAAGCTTTTAATTAAATATTGCTTAATTATAGTACAAAAATCGATTTGACAACTGACTGTAATCTGTGAGTGCTAGGCGAAACTTGTACTTGTTTAATTTTATTTAATCTTCAAAGTCTCTATCGCAACATTTTATCAAAAGTTATTTTAAAAAGATTATTTTACATTAAGTTACATTACTTAAGATTTATGTTGACGAAACAATAACTACTCGTGCTGTAGTGATTCTTCCTGTACACTCAAACAGTTTTATAGCTCTTTTCTTTGGAAAATGGTAAGTCAAAACTTGAAGGCAATTTTTACAAATTGACTGTGGAATTTAGGTGAAGCCATTTGCTTGCATGATCCAGTCAAAAAAAAGCGAAGCGACGTCCATTTGTCTCGCAAAAAGCAAGAAACGTTTACAAAAAGAAAAACACAGATATTTCTTTCTTTGCTTGACTACGTCGAAGATGAAAGATCATCGGTGTAAATGTTTCCTGTTGCTTGCTTGAACTGTAAAACTGGAGAGGAGGCAGAACTTTGAGTTTATCTGTTTCTAAGGCTAAGTTTAATATTTACAATATTTGTGTTTTATATTATCTTATATACTAGTACTTTAGCGATGTGTAATTTGTTTATACCATTTTAACATATTTCATATTTTTATCCTATGTAAACCATAACAATTCAGAGTTTATCTGCGACTATGGTAATAAAGTATTATTATATCCTATTATATCTTATTTCTTCTCCAAATTCGCGCATGTGTAGTTGTTACTCCACCATATCGGCGAGGCCTAATGAGGCATACTCCCTTCATCATTTTTCTTAGGGCGAGACGGGACATCGCAAATTTTATAAATGGCCTATTTCAGTATAACGTCACAGTTAGTTTACTAATATTTTGGATAATTTTGTGGACTATGTCTGCAGCAGGACAAGTGATAACTCACTTTCAAAAGAGTATTAACATTGCATTGTGGGATTGAAGTGGGGCAAAACCAAATCAGTAAGAAAGAAACATATTTTGACGTTTAAATGACATCACAAAAGGATATTTTTAAACATATACTGAACTTTTTGCTCTTGTGGTCAAAAAAGGGAGGTAAAAATAAAGTAAAACTAATTCACACTGTCTTAATTGAAAATAAGAGTAACTCTGTGTTATTAAGCATCCTGTGACGTCATAGTGAAACAAGGAAATCAAAACTTAAGTCTTAAACTGATTCCGAAGCTTAAGTAAACAGAAGCAATCAAATGATTATGGAGTGAAGTGAATTAATAACAATGATAATAATCATAAAATAAACATAAATAATAATAATGATAATGATGATGATGATGATGATGATGATGATGATGATAAATAAGTAACAACAAAATACGATTTTTGTATACAGTTTTACCAAGATTAAAGGTGCTGGTACATGTTGCATGAAAAAGTAACACTTGTTTTAGTATACTGTAAATAAATGTTATCAACAAAAGTCTGAAACGAAGTCTTTTCTTTAAATATTCTCCAGGCCCTTGTGTTTCATTTCGTCCTGGGAGTTTGTTGCATTGTGGGAGCTGGATACTGGGCCAAATGGGCGAATGATAATGATGGAGCATTTAAATTCTTCTTCGAAAAACGCTGGAACTATCTGGTTGCAGCTGTTGTAAGTACACGAAATCTATTCTTGCTATGTCGAGTTCAAATCCGGAATATGATGTTTGGATTTATACAACAGCATTCTTCATTGCCTATCAAGGGTATAACAACATTTTTATAAAAATTTGGTTATTGTAGTCAGGCATGGTAGCTTTGAAACAAAATGTTGTTTTGAAAACGTTGTCTCTGACTAAAAGGTATATAATTGTCAAAAGTTCGGTTGAAACGTCTGGCACTTTTAACGCTTATATACCTTTTAGTTTAAAAACAACATTTTATTTCAAAACATTTTTCATGTTCCATTCACGATCTTCTCTATTGCCAAGGGTGGGGGATAATTCTCATGTTACACGTATGTTCTTCTCTATTGCTAACCAAGTGTATATGTACAAATAATTTCCATGTCTTTGTATTATCTCTAATGACAGCCAGAAACTAACAATTTTCGTGTTTTATATATGTCCTTCACAAATCCAGCATGAAAAATCCGATCCTGTTTGTCAATCCAAATTCCGAGTATTTGAACTATACAAATACTGTATCATGTTTTATTTCAATTGTTTTGATGCTTTTTTAAAGTTAAATTGTTGAACAACTATTTTTCAAAACAAAACATAGCTGGACTAGGCTTTGACCCCAATTCCTATATATTCTTAAAAAAGCAATACCGACCGTTAAGAACAAACATCCATTGAAACAAATTTACAAATTTCGGGTCAAACTATACCTATCCGATTGCAGTTCTTTCTTTTTGTCTCTCTTTACTATTTTATTATATCAAATGGATGGCTGTGAAAGCGTAAGCAAAGCAAGAAGAGCAGACAATGTAATGGTTCCTTAATTTACACTTGTTTGTATTCGTGTTTGTTTTGGGTTTTTTTCATATTCTCGAGCTCTGTACTACTTGTAATTTAATATTGTGTAATATAACGGATAAAAAAATTATCAAAAAAAAAAGTTCTTTCTTTTTGTCTCTCTTGGTTTCTAAAATTATTAAAATAACAAATTTGTCAGACAAGACCTATTCGGTGGTGCGCAAACTTAACTTCACAACCCTTTCCTTGACCAATTAATTGTTTTGATAACCCCATCTAATGTCTCGAAAACGTCACGACCTCTTACATATAATCCTTCCTTCTATCAACGAGAAAATAACAAAACTTCTCCTTCAACAACCCCTGAAAACCTAAAAATCGTAACCCCTCCTTAAAATCATCCCCCTCCAACACACACACACACGCACAAGTAATGAACGCTCACTTACTTTCAGTTATTTTAATTTTTACATTCACCTTTACCGCTATGAGTAAATTTAGAAACTGGAAATTGGGAAGGCTCGAAAAGTGGGAATGAAAAAAGGCCAAATCTTAAAAGTGGAAATAAGAAATATGGGAAACTTTTAAGCTTTTTTAAAAAAGTTCCTTGTTTTTCTTGTTTTCGCTGTACTCGACCTCCAGTTTTTTTTATTTTCCTCGCCATTCCCCATTGGCCCTCGGCTTTGCCACTCCCCGGTCTCGCTCTAAAGATAGCCTTACTGCTTCTGTACCATTATCATAATTTCTTTTTATCACCATCTCCGTTATAATCTAGTTACTGACTTCCTCGGTTCTGATATCCATGAATGCCACTTAATGAGTTATTTTGTATTTTTGTCCTTTTCAGGCGTCTAGTGTTGTCTCTTTTCTTTTGCTGATTGGTGACGCCTTCAAATCGCTCAAGCAAGTTCAAAACACGTGGTAGAAAAACAACCCAATATATATCGGCTGCAGCAAAGTAGTCCGCTACATATCGTGCTAAACAAGTAACATTCTGAGATCTCCTAGAACATAAATTATAGTTTTTTTCGTAGTAACAACAATTTGTATTTCATAGACTAGTTGTTTCAAGTAGTAACACTGCAGACAGTAACTATTTGGAGGTTGTTCCATTGGAGCTGTTTTTCCCCAAGTTTCGTTCCAACATGTTCTTGCAAAGACATTGTGCAGTCGTTAGAAAAATAACAATGTTCGATTTAGAAACATTAAAGCTACGAGTTAATGGAATCATTTAAAAAATGCATGGTGCATTATTTTTTACGTAGTCATATAGGTGTTCTCGGCCTTGTCAAGTTTAAAACAAAGGCAGCAGCTGCTAAAGGCTTTTCCAATTTAATATGTTTTTTGTCACATTTTGTAAGTTACCATGTTTATCATAAAAATTACAGCTTCTTTATATCTGATTGGTCTATTGACCTTCCTGTTTTGATTAATATGTCTGTCAATTGCCATGTCCACTAACCCAATGCGAACTTGTTATTGGCTACCCAATTGAACCAATCACGTGTTCTCAAAATACATTCTTGAGGTATTTTAGCTCGACGCACGGTCTCGCCAAAATACAAAACCATGGCTCGACAAACTCGCTCTGATAATTTCCCGAATCGCGCAAAAACCTGCACGAT
Organism: Parazoanthus swiftii; assembly: GCA_025403585.1. NCBI lineage: Eukaryota > Metazoa > Cnidaria > Anthozoa > Zoantharia > Parazoanthidae > Parazoanthus > Parazoanthus swiftii. Next base: position 5,226 of record JAOBYE010716136.1, read on the forward strand.
TACATATAAGAATAATAGTAGCCAAGAGCGATTGTTTACAAGAAATTTCAGGTTAGAAAGTAACAAGGCACTCAGTCAAGAGGGAGCTAAATCAGCCTGTAAGATAAGTCCAGCAACAAACCTAAAACGACAAGTCACGAGACTTTCCATATTAAGTAGTGCTGCATGTTTAAAGGTCAATTATATTTGAGTTAAGGTTGCTCACACCTGTTTTCGACTTTGCTCTGCCACTGAACTTTTCGAATGTCTGCTTGCTGTTGCTCGCACTGTCGATGAGGCTACTGGTCGGGGTTCTACGCGACTCCTGCATCCCTGACTAACAGTGTCTACTGACGAAAAATTTGCAGCCCAATCTCTTCTAATAGAATCATACTGACTCAGAGTCTTCGTGTGCTTACCAACATCTAGATGAAATTCAAGCAGCGCAAACGAACTGAAGGCCTCGATACATCCAGGCACGGAACATTGGAAGGGTGGGGTTTGAGACTGTGTGAGTTTAACCTCGCGTTTCTCGGTAGGGTCATAAAAGCCCCGTGCTTCCATGGTCTCGAGCATTTGGTGGTCCTTGGTGTTTGACTTAGATGTGTTTATAAGGAAAGTACTTCCCGCTGCCGATACCATAACATTTCCAAACTCTCAGCCCAGAATCTCTATACTCGAAGTTATGGAAGCTTCTGATATGCTCTAGACTGCGAGCAGTCTCTTTCTGTTCCTCAGAGTCAGTCGAGGTTTCTCGCCGACTCGCTCGCTGCTTCTCCGCTCGATTTTCGCGTTTCTTCGACTGATTCTGAGGAACAGAAAGAGACTGATCGCAGTCTAGATGTGCATTATTTTATTTACGGTCAGGTTCTTCTAATTTTCGTCGACAACATTATCTGCGGCGGTTGTTCCCTCAACTTGATGTTGTTTGAGTGCTTTTCTCATGTTAACAACGGTTAAAACATCTTGGCCTTCGTTACTGCATGTGCGAATCGATGACTTCATTGGACGGAGGATTCGGTCACAAATATCTTTCCCCGAAAAATGATAACTATCGACTTTGACGCCAACTCTTTTAGCGATATCCCGTGCAGCGGCTATCAAGGAGCTGTAGTGATAACAGTCGGCTTCGTCAGATCTTAGATAAACACTCTGAAGCAAAGGGTTGCTTGCTTTCAGTTGCCGGAGCAAGCATTGAAAAACTGATGTGACTGCATACCAGTCCTGAGTGCACTGGTCGAAGAGGTGCGATGACACTGCTTTTGTGTCAGCTGAGTCCCCTTTTTTCTAAACCAGTCCGGCGCTTTGTTTCTCTCTTTAGCGCAGCTGCGGGAACTTCATAGCCAAACCATTACAATAAAACAAGAACTACAGTCAGTAAGCTGCGAAAGAATGTCTTGCTTTGCGCATTCTTGATTTACGGATCTCATTATGTGAGTTTTCCATTGCAAGATGGATTCTGTCGCTTTATTGATATCATTTAGCAAGTCCTGTTGTTGGTCTTTGCTAAAAATTCAAAGTTTCGCCATCCTTGACGATCTGTTATATCTTGTGAAAGCATGAAGTGATGTCATCACATTGAGAGCATTGTACCGTATGTTGGTGGGTGCATTGCTCTTGGAGATCTTGATCATTTGGATCGCAGACTGATCAAAAACTAAACTTGCGACAGTGATCGGCTCATTGACTTTCAACATCCTGACAATGGCTCTGATACTCCGTTTTGAAATACTCCTTTCCGTCTACAAGGGATTCCCTCAAATCGTCTGCCAAACTCTTTTCTAGTCCTATTGATTCAATCTCGTCTACAGAGATGTTCAAACCCGGCTGCTGTATTGTCCAAGCCACTCAGAGACTTCTGTTGAGAAACCTCTCTTCTAGGATACGGAAGCAAAGTGGTGCGGCTGAGTGGTTCAACCTTTTCTTCTTCGCAGAACTGAAGACACTGCCTGATAATTGTTGATCTGGTCACTTTGCGAATGAAATTTGGCATCGCGATTCTTTCCCCACTGTCAAGCCTCAGCCTTCTCGTACCTAAGGGTACATCTTGATAAAAGTAAGGACGATTAATAAAATTAGTCAAACTGATCAAGCTTTGCTGGCGGCATTCTAACTCGATGAGATGGCTATTTTTCTACTGCGGAGCCTGGCCCGCAGTTTCTTGCATGTGCTCTTGCCCGCTTGATTTGCCACTCAGTTAGCTTGGCGTAGGGCTCGTGCATTTTCTGCAATGTCTTCACAGGGTAACGATAAGCATAAAAGCTCCAAATCTGGATCTTCACGTTTTTCGTTGTGGCACTTTGGTAGGCTTGCATGAGAGATACACGATCACCGTACTCCGCCTCGGCTGTGAAGCAAGAGCGAAACAGTTCTTGCCCCGCCTTGGGTACGATGACATTACACACAAGACTGCAAGCTTCAGTGGCCTTTTCGATGCACACATATTTATCCCTCTGTTGTGCGTCATTCATGTGGTCTGTAACTGAAATGTTAACGGACTGGACGCTTTTTTGCCCAATTTATCCAAGGCAGCATTTAACACCAGAGTCACTGAGTCATATTCTTCTCCTCCTTCTTCCGAGCTCAAACTGCCGCGACTAGACAAGCAGCCGGGCGTCCACTCGACAGCAGCAGACTTTCGCCGAGCACCAGCCACGAGGGGAGTCGACGGATCGCTTCTTTCTAGATTCGTTCTTGCAATGCGCTTGGCCAGTCTACGGAGTAACGCTCCAAAAGAACGGTGAGTTGAGTTGAATCTCACGTTTGCACTTGCATCTAGTCTCTAATCGTTGTATAACACGGAGTAACACCAACAGCGAGTGGTACATGTAACGTCCTAACATACAATTGTATTTACTTGTTTCAATAGATAATTTGTTTTGGCACACAACTAAGTGTTCAGTAAAATAAATTTCTTAAAAACTACTGACATTGTTAAAAATTAAAATTAAGACTACGGGAGGACTGGACCGGTTTAAAAGTTGGTAAAATTTGAACAAATACACATATAAATTTGTTTGTAGTGATAAGAAATGTGAGCTAAAGAATTAGGAATTATAAGTATTTCAGGATTTATTGTATGTATATGGTAATTAATGTTTTGTGCGGGAAGTAAGCGTCCGGGAGGAAAAAGCTGTGAAACCATCGGCGTATGCATACTCAAGAGCAGTAATAACAATTTTCGCGTTCCACCCATGTCTTCACTAGGGGCAGATTAAGAATTTTTGGAAGATGCAATTCTGGAATGGGGAGGGGGGGGGGGGTTACAGTGTTTTTCTATTCAAATGCTTCCAGACGAAATGGGGAGGGCTATTACTTCCCCCTGGAAGCCGCCCTTGTACATTTATAAAGCATCAAGAAAGCCAATCTTTTTGTCATCCCCGTAAAATCCAAATAAGCAAAAGCATGGACCAAAACAAATTAATTTTGTAAAACTTTTCGGGACCCAAAACAAGGGGGTTTTTTTTGAAAAAAATGATAAACCTTATTTGATGAAGTTTTTCCATCGACAACGATTTTTTACTCATTTCGTTTGAAATATCATTGACAACTCTTGTTAAGGACTTTCATAGAAGCTGGTCCAGCAACGTCTTTAGGACAAATATGAGACATTCAAAATTAGGGGCGGATACTTCGGAAAGGGGGAAAACCTTTGATAAATAACCAGTCAAGCGGCTACATTAATACTGCCACGTTATAGGGGGCTGGCTAGACATCTTAGGGCGTTGCATTTTGAGTGGCACATCGTTTTTCGAGTAATGCAGTGTTGTACGTTTCATTCGTTATATTCTTTAACTGGCTTAGGATCAGTTCTTGCACCTTGGATCTCTTATAAATGATAGCAGATTAACTCAATCAGCTGTAGTTCTAACGCACAAAGCCCTTTGGGTGTGATAGCATGATGCACTTACAAATTTCTACCAGTAATACTGAAAACTTTCCCGGTGCTTGTGTTCCGCAATAGTATTTGTGAGGCGTGGGTGAATTGTTTGTTTATTCTTGAACTATCATACCAACCTTAATGGTTCGTCTTACTCTGTCCCTTGTTGCATCCACGCCCTATTTTCCTTCAGCTTGCTTTTGTGAAGATTGAAGCAAGATATACAAAGCTCTGGACAATGAAAAAAATGACACCGTATTCTTTAACTTGCGTATTAGTGAAAACGTTTGCAAGCCTTGTTCAGTCAAAGTAACGAGAACATCTGTAGAATTGGCCGCAGCTTGACATAGTGAGAGTGAAATGCGCAGAAAATAAAACACAATTCAATTTATGTCACGCAACATTAAATTTACGGGCACCTATGGGAACATCCTTTGCAAAAAGAAGTCTGATTTCCTTAGACATACTGACAGCATTTCTGGTCCTCAGCTTTTTTTCTTGGATAGGTGTGTACAGGATATTGGCATGTTTGCAGAGGGCGCCATTTCTTACCCATGCTTAATCGGTCTACAGATCCAGAGGCGCTCCAGCTTTTCAGTTGGAACATCATACAAACCAACTCTGTTCAGGATAAGATCATATTCCTGCACTCCTCCAATCAGGTGACGGAGGCGGCACGACTCAAGGTGACCTTTAACGTCATCTGTACACTTTAAAAGCTGTGTTTTTACCTCCAATTCGGAATCACCGCGAAAAAAATTATCTCTTGATTCAAGTAAACACATGTCTTCCATTGTAAACAAGCAACTTTCGTCTCAGTTGCAACATTCGATTTTTGTAGCTACTGCATACGCGAGTAGCTACTATGCTATCGGTTCTGAAAGTCAGTCCGTCTGAGTGTCCACAATTTTCGGATTTGCTTCGGATTCTGCCGAACTATTAGCGGAATTAACCGATCTGTTTCCGTAAAAATATCGATTTAGAAACTCCTGCGTTGTTCGCGATCTTGTTGTTTGCTGCCTATAATAGGCAGAGCTTTCAAATTTTAAAGTACAGGACGTAGTCGCCAAACTATTGCTCATGGCCGCCGAGTGATTCCTGAAGCTCAGCAGTGCAAAATGATCCTTGTACAGCATGTGGCAACCAATGATTCCTTCTCAGAGTCACACGATTCCCTCTGCGGAACATGATTTTTCCTTCGGGAAAGATAACTTCCCTCCGGGAAACAAACTTGCCTTACGAAGCAACATGAACTCCCTTCAAATGGGAATAAATACGGTATGTTGACCGAGTGAGCGCCCGCTCCCTTTTTCCGACGAAAGTTCTTGCACGAGGTACTTTTGGGAGAAATAAATGTGGTAAAAGTCTTATTTATTTAAAGAAGTAAGTGTGGTAAAACTCTTATCATATTTGGACTTTGTTTGCAGCAAGTCCGCAATAATTTTTGTTTAGTGCCGCTTCAAAAGCATCGCAAAAGGTTATTTTATCAATATCTACGGTGGCCGAAAGGGACAAAACACTTATATTTTCAACAAGAAACAAACACAAACTCAATATTTGGTGTGCAAACTTAATATTTGGTGTGCAAACTTAATATTTGATGTGCAAACTTAATATTTGGTGTGCAAACTTAATATTTTCTGTGCAAACATAAAATCAAAGGCACCGAGTGCTTCGGTGAAATCGTGGATACATGCTCAAAGTTACAGTAGTAACAGGCCCGTAGCCAGG
>JAOBYE010716147.1:0-10814 GCA_025403585.1 Parazoanthus swiftii
GGCTTTTCAAGCGCCCTTGAAAATGAAAACCAAATTCAAGGAGTTTTCAAGGAGTTTGAGGAGTAGCACGAACCCTGACTTATAGACCTGAAGAAGAGTTATGTTACTTATCATTTTCAAAAGCGACCGGCAACCAAAGAAAACTGTCCATATTTACATTGGTACCCCGCAACAGCTAAGAGCTAACAATCCTGGAGCCGACAGGACCAACCTTAACCTCCCAATTCAAGGATGATGCAGCAAAGGAGGGTCACACCACAGGCAGCCCAAGCTAGTGATGAGTCTAATTCCCATACAAAGTCTATTAAAATATTTCCATACAAAGTCTTATAAATTTAGTCAAAATTTCAAAAACAAAAATATTGGAAATAAAGTTCACTTACACGTACCTTGAGTTCACCTTGTTTCTGTTTCTTGTGTGTAGTTTGGGCACAATTGGAGGTGTTTTAGAGGAACTTTTTGCGATCGCTGTTCAGTTATCAACTAAATCCCTCTAAAACCCAAATGCGAACCCCTAAAAATACCAGGTATTCTCAAGATGCGGGTTTTGCCTGAGAAAACCCCTAAAAATTACTAGATTGCCAATTTCAACCCCTAAAAAATATGACAAACTCCCCCGACATCCAACTTTTGGGAGTAATTCCCCCCAGGCTCTCAACTTACAATAACTAGGATGTTGACATGAGTATTTAAACACATCCTCTCAACTTACCATAAGTGGGATGTTAACAGTAGTAAACCTGTCATTTTTATCATCACATTTGTGACACGATGTCTCAGGATCAAAGATGTAAGTTCTATTGGGCATGAACGTCACTTCGCTGCTGTCATTACTCCAAGATATGACATTGTTTGTCCGAATTTCCCTGTGACAAGAGTTGCCCACAGCAAAGAAGTGATGTCAAAAATTTATTAACAAAATAGATACATTTGTACATGTATTTGTATGGAGTATCATAGCAGTCAAATCTAGTAAGATCTATGAGATGATTACTGATTAATGTTATATTAGTTTACAATGTATGTGGAACACATGAAAAAGAGGTTTTAACTGCCCTCAAAGTCTGCATAATTATTTCTGCTAAATGGTATAAGACTTGCAAGTTTCTACTTTGTATTAGTTCTTTGGAATAAGGATTTAGTCATATCTAAACTTGTTTTCTCACATGACTGTTTTAAAATAAGTGTGAATGAAATGAGTAAAAATTAAAACAATCCCCAAATCTGAAAGTGTGGTGAAGATAGCCTAATTGTTCACAGACAGATCTAAACTGCATGCATGACCACTGAGATTGCATCTGCATCCAGGCTAGATGAAGATGGTGGGCATTGGTTTGAAATATCTGTTGGTATAGCATAAATAAACATTAAGTAACTGTTAAATGATTGTTGCCATAGAAACTATTCGTAAACAGATAATTGTCTTGTTGCATACTGTACTAATTAAAGTTTAAGCTCATGTACCAGTATGTATTCAATAAAATGAAATTTAAAATAATCTAGTTTGGTCCACGGACTTCTGTCAGTTTTGTTCCCTTATTTTAAAAATACTTTTACATAACTGTAAAAAATAAAGATCAAAATGACCAATTTTATCCATGGAAACAGACAGACAGTTATATCCCAACAAAAATTGCTCTTGATTGGGTTAGCCACTTGCCTTTTTATCTTCTTCTCTCTTTCCCTTCTTATTTGCCGACACCTCTTTAATTACATGTACTTTTAGTTTCAGTCCAAAAGTTTTAATTCAATCTATTATTGTTTCTATAGATTTTAGCAAACCAAAAAGAAATTCAATACCTCAATATAATTTAAAATCATTATAAATTACCTTGTGTTTGAACATTTTTTCTGGGCTTGATCATTGACAAGCTGTTCAGTCTAGGTTTAATTTTGTCTAGATTTGAGGATAGTTTAGAGATCACTGGCAATCATTGACAGCTCTACAAAACACACACTGCACCACATATCAATCAATAAGCCAAGAAGAAAACTGTTCAAGAAATAATTATTAAGAGCAGAATGCAAGATAAATTTATAGTTTTACTAATTTATTGGACACACGCAAGATGGTTACCAGGCTCCCTAGCTAGTTCATAATTCATGTAATATTACACTAGTTAAAATTATGGTGGCTTGATTTTTAGTCTGATTAAGTTTTAATTGCTTCATCGAGGCATCATTGTGAAGAAGCCACAAATACACAGTGACAGAAGGTACATGGGTAACTTGCAGACTAGTGCACAAGTTAAAATAGAGGTGACAACCTAGAAAAAATACATTAAGTATCTGGAAATGTCTTGAAATGTGTCTAAACTCCTCTGGACACATCTATGTAATTTCAGGATACCTCTAGACACTTTTAGACACCTTCTACACTCCTGCAAATTATTTGAATTTTCTGCTGAAGTCCAGTCTTACTTGTATGAGTATGGTCCCTTCTGTCGCACAACTGGTTTTTCCAATCCCTGGAAAACTTCTTCAGGATTGACGAGATGAAACACAAAAAATTGCAAATAGATTGGTGATGATGGTTTTACCCAGTTCTTGTAGACAAGTGTTCCTGGCTCAAGCATGACATTCTGGGGAAAGACCAAGAAAGTCTTAAAAATTAAATATATTTAGAACATAGCTGGCAATTTTTTGTGCGCTTTTTGTATGGTGTGAGTGTGCATCTATAACTCGATAGATGCACGCCGGTACGTCTATTAAATCATGTGATCGCATTCAACCAATAAAAATGCTCAGAACGGTTTAAATGCTTAAAGTGACAGAGGCAATGTTCTAAAAGAAATGGTCTATACTTTATTGTGTGTCTATCGAGTTATGGATGCACTTGGGAAGTTGGGAGAGCACTGGAGAAGCTAGAGAAGCACTCGGCTTTGCCTTGTGCCACTCTAATGCTTCTCTCGTGCTTTCCCAACTTCCAGTGTGCATCCATAACTCGATAGACGCACGCTAGGCATGGACCATTTCTTAAATAAAAATGATTGGTTACTACTTAAAATGTGTTTTCAGGAAATAATCATTTCACCAACATGAACCACAATGGAAAACTCTGAGGGGGATATGGGGGGTCTCAAAGCCAAGATTTTTTAAAAAAGGAATGCATATTTGGTTTAAAATGGAAGTTCCTGGAGTACGTTCAGGTATGGATAGTTTTTGGAACTATACTGACAATATAAGTTTTATAAAGCCCTATTTATTATTAAAAAAATGAGATATTTCAAGAATTAAAAGACTGGCAAGGTGTCTAAAATAATTCAATCATTAATTTGAGAATCTGGGGAAATACTTAATAATATACATGTAAATGCTCATTTTTCCATGTATTTCAGGAGATTAAACTTCACCTCAAAAGTTTTATTTGACTGCAGTGATCAGTTTAACAGCTTTGCTTCAGGAACTGCGGAACATATTTCAGATTGGGGTGTCCAGGGTTCTAGGGGCATGCTCCCCCTGAAAATTTTGAAATTTAGATCCTTGGAAATTACTGAAAATACAATATTTTTGAAAATATTATTGGGACGGCTTGAGCCCTCCCTTCAACTCCTTAATCCATTCTGGTAGATTGAAAGCACATTTTATGCAGTACACAGTAGTGGCAGCAAAGTTCTCCCCCTCCCTGGGAATTTTGTTTTGTTTTGTGACAATCAACGTAATCCATATGGTGTAACAATAGTAGGAGATTATTATTTTAAAAACCCGTAAGTGTTCAACACTTTGTATATATTGTTAGTAGCAAAATATATATGACGATTGTGAGTAGAAGCGAATAACAATAAATAAAGACCAATTGTCATGCATCCCTAAATGCCTAGCCTGGTGTATGGCAATTATGTATCACTACAAACATTTTCGATTGCGTGCGGATTAGATATTAATAGTTATCACAGCTATGTCATGGGACACAATTCGGGTACTGACTGTAATCCCTTGTTATGAATTTACATGTATTTGAACTTGTCGAAAGAATGATTTTGCAATTCTTGTTGACAGTTCCGCAATCCGGCTGGCTACAGAAATTACAACATAAAAAGTTCTTACTGAGCTAAAAATACTTTCCTACTGATCTGTGATTGAATCTCTGTGAATTTTTAACGGCAACAAAGATCTCAAAAGTTCGGTTTTGAGGTTACGTGTAAAACTTTAATCTGTTTTAAAACACCACAATAAACTTTAAAATGGTCACGGGCTCCAAAATTCAAACTCGTGACCAAAACATGATTATCATATTTGCGTACCTTGTCGACTTGCTTGCTAATCAGGTCGGAGAATACATCACCCTTTCTCAAAATCAAACCAGCCACAAGGAAAGAGACTCCTAAGAACAAGAGAATTATTATAGCAACCAGCCTACAACGACAACAGCTTTTCTTGTCCATGTTAACGTTGGTATGAAGTGTCGTACGCACTCAATCAATTAATTACATGCACATGATTTTAACCTCAACGCAACGAGGAAGAAGCGAACTCGTTTACAACCGTATTAATCACTCTATGATCCCGGTCTATGAACTATTCAATTTCTATTCAAACAACTTTGGACTTAGAACTTTGCGATTTCCTTTCAACCTATTGCATTGTGCACGCAAAGCCTGTTCGTTCATGCTGAGTTACGTCTCCAACCGGTCAGGTGGGGGGCTGGGGAAAGCTTCTGGAGGCCCTCTGGACCATAGCAACCTGTCCGGGAACCTGTCCTTGCTATTGAGAAGGGGGAAAATACTCCCCCCCTACCGCGCTCGCCATACCCCCTTCCCTAAAAAAAGAAAAAAAAATACTCACATAAAACAGTGCTTTCGGACAGTTTTTTTGTATCAAAACTGTACGCCATTTGATATACTTGTCCAGAACTTTCTGGGCCCGTTTTTCTTTCGCTCTTCGTTGCGCGGGCCAGTCCACCGGAGTGCAGAAGATCAAGTCCCGGCAAACTAGTCTTGAACTAGTCATTTCCAGCGCGTACCCAGACGGGCCGATCGGCCTGTATTATAGGCCAGTTGCACGTCATAGGTCATCTTCTTTAAACAGAGTCTTTGAAACATAGATTTTGATAGAAATTGGTTCCCTTTGCTGCGTGTCAATCTGTCATATATTTTGCATTTCCCTCTTGTCACAGCTGCGTTATAAATTTGAAGAAAAGTTCCGGGCGGGCAAACGAAACGGTGGCTTCTTCTTCCAGAATGTGAAAACTGACCATGACGCGCAACTAGCCTACAGCTAGCATTCGGGTACCCGCTGGAAATAACTATTTCTAGTCTGTTAAAGAACCCGCGAATCTTCCTACACGAATTGATCTGTCAGAGTCCCCCCAGCCACGACTCAATCAATATTTTTGGCCTTGCTTTGGCCCTTCTGATAATGTATTTCACTTCGCAGGAGTTTTAGGGGGTAGTCATTGTTTTTTTTGTAAAAAACAACAAAAGTTTAACTAACACGTTCAAAAGAGCTTGTTTTAACACGTTGTAACAGTTATTTTCATTGCACTGAGCAGTATTTCTTCGTAATCAAGAAATCAAGTAGTTGTTTTCACTTGTTTTGTGTGGGCAAGTTCTGTGCAAGGCAACGCGGATACGCGGGTTCCTGAATGTTCGTCATAGACAATAGTCGTGAGCCTGTCCTGTTTTGTTCAAATCGCAAAATTTTTTTCACGAATGTTCTTTTATTAATGTGTGTGTACTTACAAATAATAAATTAAAAGTTTTTAGGTAATGGGCACTTTAAGATTTGCCACATATTGATATCTAGCATCGTAATAGTTCTCGTAATAAAAATAAATTCAGTATTTTTGTTGACATTCATCGATCGGCGCTTGCTATTGTATTTTCAGTTGTACCTCAAAATTCGTATCACGGCAATACATCAAAAACCATAAGTTTAGGAATCGACCGGCAATCGAAAGAGAAAAAGTTCTAGAAACGGCTAAAAAAGCCGGGTGAATAAACTCTATTCGGATGAGTACAGAAAATGAATAAATTTGGTTAGAGCATGAATTCAATTTGGCCTTCCTGAGTTTTTGTAAACTCTGATCACGCATCATCATTAGTACTGTAGGCCAACGATGCTGCCCGTCGTTGGATTCAGAGTTGGAGCGACAAGATATGATGATGATCATTAGTATTTAATACTTTGATAGTATGTTTTCGTTTTACATAAAAGAAAGGAAAGTGGTATTTGCAAAACTGATGTTTTATCTGAGCGTATACATTCAAGTATTTGGTAGCAATGTGCTCTATTAATTTACATGTTCACGTTCACGTTCAACTTTGGCTTTGCTCTGTAATCTGTTTACGTTATCAAAATTCGTATCACGGCAATACATCAAATTAACGTAGCGATATTCGTAGTCTTGAATAAGAAAAATGGATTTAAGCTCAATGCAGTCATGTCAATGCAGTAAAAACAATTTTACAGAAATTGAATTTTGGACTGCACCCACACCGTGGACCCGCACCCGCACTCGCACCCGCACCCGCACCCGCACAATCTAACTGGCGCTACCCGCAACCCGCGACCTTTAGTCAAACTTCTGAATATCTTGTCTCTACAATTTTTGAACAACCGTAAGGCTTCTACCTTCAAAGCAGTGGTATTATTTCCTTTGCAGCGGCCCCTCGGACTGAATCTGGTATTATCACGAAGTAATTAAAAAAAATATGTTACAACAGAGATCATTAAATTTCGAAGCTTACATATACTGTAGTTTTGGTTCCCTCCATAAGTGAAAGGTTTTGTCCTCCTGCTAGATTTCTTAGTGACACATTTTTAAAAAATATTAAGTTATTGTTATTGCTAGAACTCTGACCTTGGGCGACCTGTGGAGAGAATATAGTACATCACGAGATCGCAATCGCGCGAACGGGGAAGTCTAGTTTTACAAATAGTTTGTGTTGGGTTGCTGGAGAAAGCTACAAATCAAGTTAATTTATTATGTCCTTTGGCTGATGAGAAGACATTTTGTGGCGTATAGTGAGGTAAGAATGTAGGTTTGTAACTTTTGAAAGAAAACCTGATACTCTAGAGTCTAGTGTGCTAATTTGCCGTTTGAGACGTCACATCCCGGTACCTCTGAACTAGAGGCGTATAGCTGTATCTGAGAGCGAAATCACTCGATGGCAGCTTGATTTGTGTTACAAACTGTTTAATAACGGTTAGGTTATGATGTTCTTGGAGTAACTATGGTGAGATATTTAAGGTTTGATGCGATTTACTGTGTCCGGTCGCCTGAAGATTTATTCGGATATAATTTTCTACAGATTTCATTATATATACATTTATTCAACCTACGTATCTTTGTATTTAGAAATTTTTGTTTAATATCTTAGTTATCTTAGATTTCATATAATTGTATTTTGAATGCCATCTTATAGGTGCTTTCGCTCTTTACTCAAGCAATAATCACTTTTAAACAAAATATCTCTACATCATCAGCATTCCTAAGATCCAAAGATGTAACCGATATGAGCTCTCATGACTCAGGTCAGTCATGTTTGGCCCGGAGGTAAATGTATATGTCGAACATCAGAGATTCAAATAACTCTACTAAAAGTAAAGTCTTAAAGAAACCATTGCATTTAATCTACTCTTGTTTTTAATTGAGCTCGCTGAAATCTCTCAAAGTTGCAACCAGGTAATGCCCTCTAACGACTACCTGTTGTGATCATTGAAAACAAGCAGTGCAGATATTTCTTACAATTGATACGGATAATTAAGTAGAAATTTGCATGCTGTGCCAGTGCAGTGCATTCGTTGCTTCTTTTAAGCGCTATCAACAAGTCATTGCACTGGTTTGGACAAATTTTCAAGGTATGTAGGTCTCAGAAGGTATTTCCATTATTTAGTTAAAACAGTTGATCTCGGCAGTAGTTTCGATTTCTGTTATGCGAGCCATAAATTGTAAGTTGTAACTTGTAATATTTACTTCAAACTAGATAATATCTAATACTTGGAGGTTTAAAAGATCATAAAATAAAATAAAATGCAATAATCTTAAAGGGAAATAAATAATGAACACACACAAAGTGATAACGAGTGCGGTACCAACGTCAGAATTTAAAAACTAATGTTTCATTAAAGTTTGTGGCAGCTTTGATATTTGTTGAAATAAAAACAAAAACTGAAGTTAAATCAATCTTGGTTGTGCTGGAGTGCGTGCAATACTTATGTCATTCAGTGCCAGCCGTTTAAACTCCTCGGGAGAACTTGTCACCACGGTGGTTTTTCAGAGAATGTTCCAATTGCGTGCAGTTCTCACAAAAGGACTAAATTACAGCCATGGGCCACTACTCTTGCGTGGGGCTGTACATAGCTATGAGCCCTGCGTGATATTAAAGTTGGCTGTGTGCAAGGTGAAAAGTTTATGTCCACAGAAATGTCCCCGATCCTGTAGATGAAAGCCACTTGTACCGTAGCCTTGTCTTCTCTAAGGACCTCATCCAAAGTGGTTTTCGAGTTCCTGGGACCTCGTAAGCGTCTGTAGTTATGCATGACAAAGCGAGCGGCTTCTTGTGGACTTGTTCAGTTTTGTGGACATGTCCAGCTAGTAGGCTTAAAAACATAATTCCCGTAAAATGGCTTAAAACTCTTTCCAATTTCCCGAGAAAAAACTCTAAAATTCTTTCAGAAATGTCTAAAATTCTCCTAAATTTCTCCAAAAATTTGGAAGAAACTGCTTAGAGGTGCCATTTTGTGCACGAGGGGAATTATTACTATAAAGTAATCAATAGCTTTTGTTACAGCACATGAATTTCCTTGTGTTTGCGCGAACAATTAGATACTCACACGGTGAATGTATCACAATGAAGTTAAGGCCATCACAAGTTCTCTTTTAAGACAGGAGCTGTTCATTTTCCCAAAGTGTGGTGCGAGCTTCGTTTGAACATGGCCGCCATCGATCGAAGAACAAAACGGGCTTAAAATGTTACCATAAAAGCGATATATTCTGCTGTGTCTCATTTGCAGGACACCTTGACTTAATCTAAATGCTAGTTTATGATAATTGTTGTTGTTCGGTGCTTGTTAAACCGAAAAGCGCCAAGAAAAGACGAGAAATCGAATTGTCAAAAAACTTCCAATCATCTTACCAATTCGTGTATGGTAAGCGAATTGGCAACAGGCTTCCAATGAGTACTGCTTAGAAGCACTGTAGGCCCTTTTTGGTGAAAAACCACTGATAAGTTGTATTGTAGACCAACGATTCTTATGAAAAGCCGCTGGTTTACGGTGTTGTGGACACCATTGCAGCGCGTCTGATCTCCCATCCGGATTCTTTGGCCTCTGTTCCACAGAAGAGAAGCCGTGGACTTATGTTTTTGCATCAAAGGGCTTTGTGATCTCAGCGTCCAATCATAGTCTAAAATCATATTCTAAAGTGAAGAACTTGTCTTACTCAATGAGAAAAATATTTTTTAAAAAAAATCTGGAGTTATGTAGCTAAGCCTACAAACAAGCGCAGGTTGCTTATTTGAGCTGGGGTCGAACAATTTGTTTTGTTTAGTCTTTCTTAAACTCTTAAACGTTTATGTAGGGGGGGGAGCTCTACGGACCTCCAATATTTTTTCAACCTAGAATCGGAAGCTTTACAGCAATTAAAATCAAACTTGCACTACCTATAGCCAACACATCTTCTGACGTTAATTGAATTACGCCATCACTTAAAATGTATGCATAATTAACTATAGAAAGCGAAGCTAAAATCAAGAAAGGGAGTTTTTTTTTATTTTTTTTAAAAAAACGTCTTCTATTTTCAATTATTTCATTCACGTTTTTAATGTTTTGCTCTTTGAGCCTTTAAATACATGGGTTTTTTTCATTAAAATCAAGGAAATTTGCTGCAAGTTGGTTAAAAATTCGAGATAGTGGACATTTTTTTCAATGACTGTGCCGAAGCAACAGTTCTTAATTTTAAACTTTATTGTTGTCATGGAAGATAATTAGCAAGGCTAAAGCTGCTTGCACTTCCTGCAAGTCTAGGGAGACAGTTATCGCCGTTTCCGCCAGGGTCTGCGGGCATTCTGGACCTAGGTTTTTTTGTACATCACCAAAATGAATCACCAAATTCGAAAATAGTGTATTTATTATATGCAAGACTACAAGAAAGCATTGCTGCTATTTTGAGAGTCCTCGTATCTTTTATAGACGTGGATTAGTTAGTATCTTCATTACAAGATGAAAATTATTGAACATTAAATATTTTTATTCTTGTTTTTATATTCTTCTTAGGGTTTTTCATTTGACTTTATTCCTGCCGTAGAGAAAAATAGCAAATAAATCGAGAGTTGTTGTGGAGTCATTGTTTGCCACACCATGTATGTGGCCTGGTGGCTGTCGCACACTGCCGTATCAAAATAGATAACTACTGAACTCGCCCGATAGCGGGATCAATACGTTATGGCCGAAGCTTGATAATTCACACAAAGACCGAACGTTCAAGGTTTATGAATATTTTATTGTATGGACTTTTTTCTTAAAATGGTAATAACACCATGCAAGCGGAAATTCATTACTTTGAACTTCCGGTTACGCTCGTGTACGTCATTGACAATAACCCGTAATGCCCGTGAGCATACGAAGGATCCAGACCGCCAAAGAACCAATCAGAACGCACGAAGTATCTTTGCCATACAGCAAGATGACATATACTACAGTACAGACTAATACATACTATAAAATACAACAAAGATACATGATAAAACCAAGCTACTTTTTACAAATGTTATTAACATCTTGGCCTCCTTGTATCATATACATACATACATACATACATACATACATACATACATACATACATACATACATACATACATACATACATACAT
>JAOBYE010716158.1:0-10814 GCA_025403585.1 Parazoanthus swiftii
TAGTAGTAGTAGTAGTAGTAGTAGTAGTAGTAGTAGTAGTAGTAGTAGTAGTAGTAGTAGTAATAGTAGCAGTAGTAGTAGTAGTAGTACTAGTAGTAGTAGCAGCAGCAGTAGTAGAAGTAGCAATAGCAGTAGCAGTAGCAGTAGAAGTAGCAGTACTAGTACTATTACTATTAAACTGCACAGTGTCTGATATTTTGCTGTTGGATTTCCAGGACACTGTGCAGATGCTCGCACTGGCCAACCTCCGCGAGGTCTTCAGTTCACGCTTGGAACCAAGGCCAACCCAGCCATGTTCGACACCATTGTGATGGCCAACCTTGTGAGTGTTACCTGAATCATTTCATTTTTCATTTCATTTTTTTTTTTTTGCCGTTAGATTTTACACAATGTTTCACAATAAATAAGGTTAATCAAGTAAATAGTGGCAAGGAAGCTCAAAGAAAAACCAGAAGGCTTATAGCGAATGAGCTCCCTCAAAATAAAACTGATTAATCAAATATGGCTAACAGGAAGGCTAATCCCTTGTTACATGAGTCCATCTTCTTGCAACTTGCAACTCGCAACACAACGCCGTTACCAAACCAGTTGCAGAAAAACATTGTGCGTGTAACACTAACACTTGCTTCAAAAAATTGTAGAATTGTCTAGTTTTCGCATTGTTGCGAGCCAAGTTTTAATTTACTGCTACAACTTTCATTTAATTGCTGTCGTACACATTGCATAGCAAGTTACAATGGAAAAATTGCCTCGCGTAACAAGGCCTTAAAGTATTGCTAAAGTACTGTGCCATCGCTGCCACACCTCTCTTGCACGTTGCTGTTACAATACACTACTTCATAATTTGCTGCAGTGACCATAAACAATAACTTCAAGTCGAGGTCACGTTCCAAGTTCTCATACATTTGCGGTATTTTGGCCCCACTGTCCTCGACTCGAAGTTTTTGTTCATGGCCAGTGGGGCGTATAATAAAAGTGGTCTATACCTGGTACTTGCATTACTGTTGTTGCACTGTGGCAGTCATGCTGCTGTCATCGCATTTACCTCGTTACGGAACTGTGCTCGTTTTCACTGTAACATTGCTAAGCACACACTAGTGTCAACTGTTGTGGGATCCATCAACCATAATTGATGCCTGATCACTGCCAACTCAATACCGTATTTACTCGATTAAGCCCCGCCCCCGAATAAGCCCCGCACCCCATTGGCCGATGCGGGGCTTATTCGAAACACTGAAGATGGTTTAAAAAGAAGAAGCGAAAGAACACAGTGTCGAGTTTTGTACTAACGCAGGGAATTTATTGCAATGTTTTACAACATTTTTTAGTTCAAGATGCGTATATTTCAGCCTCTTTTTCTGCAGCTCTGTCATTACAGGAGAGAACTTGCCACCTCATTTGGAGTGCAAAAGCTCGTGCCTCAAATAAGCCCCGCCCCCGAATAAGCCCCGCACCAAAAAGTTCGAAAATTAAGTAAGCCCCGCGGGGGCTTTAGTTGACTAAATCACTTACCATTGCAGGCGCGTAAGCAGGGTGGGGGGGAGGGGGGGATGCACCGAGTGCATTTGCTGCCCCACCTGTTTAAAACGTTCCGCTCAGAAATGACTAATAGGGCAAAAAAGTATATATTTTTAAAGTTCAAATTTGAGGTGCACCCCTCCTCAAAAAATGCTGGCTACGCGCCTGCCATTGTCTGGTCATTTTATCTCAATACACTCATAGATGGTAATGATATGTTTTCTTTCCTCCTAGGGTTACTTCCAGCTGAAGGCTTACCCCGGTGCATGGATTCTTCAGTTACGAGAAGGGCAGTCTTCAAAAATTTACGATATCGAGAGGTAGAGTGACTTTATCATTTTCAACCTGGGATCACTGCACCTTAAGTTTTGGCTCTATTGTCACAACCAAATATATTTTGCATTGATGTTGTGAAACCAATATCAATGCAGTATATGCGGTCTCATCAATTCATTCTGGCTAAGCACGGGTGGTAAGATTTTAGAAAAAACTAGTTTTGGAAGGTTGGTATTTAGCTAACGTTTTAAGCGTAGAACCCACCCACCCACTGCCACTTTAAAGTGAAAATTGTACAGACAACTACAAATAAGTACCTGATCATCAGTTGGATAGCTAAAAAGTGTGCAATTCTATAATTAATTTCGGCTCCCAGAAAACCTTTGAAGAAAGATAGACTGGAATTTCAGAATCCTTTCATCCATGTTTGAATCCCAACCTAACCATGTCACCACCCCCCTCCCTTTACTGTCAACTCCTGGTTTGCCCCTCAATGGGAATGACGTCACCTAAACACTAGCCCAATAATGGGGATTTGATGGTCAATATCAGTGTGCAGGTCACATATCTCAATTTACTTGACGAACGACAGTTGATCTGAGAAATGAAGTCGAGAGCAAACGAGATTCGTCGAAGAAAGTACACTATTCACCTGGACCAACCATTGTTGAGCTGTAATCTTCTTTCATGTTCCTTTTTTTAGTTTGACGGGCGGTCAACGTCAGGAGGGGTCTGAAACCTTCACCGTGATTGTGGACAGTTTTACTGGCAAGTTGATGAAAACAAAGGTACGAAACACTGTGCCTTGTTTTTGGTAAGGTTCAGAACACATATGCCTTAGTAAGTAATGCCTTTGTTTAGACTTAATAGCTAGGTAATGAATCATTTCTGCCAAACAAAGACATTTTCTTACGTGCGACCCTTCTAGCTTAAGGTAACGAGTTTTTTGAGTAACTGGCGTGATCCTTAGTGTAGATTTGTCAAGCAAAGAAAATCACTGAATAAAAAACGAACAGTTTGTTATTGGTTTTCCGAACAAAAGCATTTCTATTTCGGTTCATAACATGAACTTTACAGGCATTTGAAATAAAGTATACCTTTACCACTTAAGATAACCAAATGGACTAAGCGGGTTAGTTGATGTAAAACGAATATAAGACATTTTGAAAGCAGTTTAAACCAACAGGAAAAGTAATACCTACAAAAGGAGAAGCTAGAAAACATACCAAACGCGTCGCAGTTATGATTCATTGCCTTTATTTATGTCCCCTCCGGTGGACAGGAGGAACGTTAATCCGTCGGTCCAGTCCTTCTACATTTTATGGAAGGCTCTATTACAGCCTATGCATGTACTTCTGAAAAAGAGTAATCCCTGTCTGTTTTAATATCGAGGAAAACATTGTGAACTGTCTACAGCAATCTGGCTAAGACATTCAACCACTGAATCACATAAGTTGGCTGTGAAAAGGTTGATGAAAACCCCTGCAGGGATTTTATGTAGTTATTTGAGAACCTCGCCTGGTAAACTCCTGCAAGGAGGTTAGGAGCCTTTTGGAAACAAGACGTTTTAAGTAAATGAAGGCGTAAGAACCTCCGCCGTTGTTGCTCAATTTCCCACTTGTACACTGAGTTCTACTTGCTGCTGTTTTGATAGGTGAAACGAAAACCAGGGATGGAAGGAGCAGATCTGTTAGGTGGCGAGGGGGACGAGTCCTCTGGCGGTCTGTGGGACTCTATTTCAAGGTAACAGACGAGTGTGTGTGTGTCTGTGTGTAGGAGACAGACGAGTGTATGGTTGTACGTATGAAAGTGTGTGTGTGTGTTTGTGTGATGTGTGTAGGAGGCAGATGAGCGTATGGGTGTATGTTTGTGTCTGTGTTTGTGTCTGTGTCTGTGTCTGTGTTTGTGTCTGTGTCTGTGTCTGTGTGGGAGACACGAGTGTATGTGTGTGTGTGTGTGTGTGTGTGTGTGTATGTTTGTGTGTGTGTGTGCGTGCGTGCGTGTGTGGGGAGAGAGGAGTGTATTGGTGTATGTGTGTGTTATCTTTTACCTCGTGTAAAAACATTTTAAAGCAAATACCCATCTTTTTTCTACCGTGAGCAGTGACACAAATTGTTTACAGCCAGTGAGACAAAAGCTCACCGAACCAGCACATGTGAAGTCAAACCGCAGTGTGACGAGCTGGTGTGTTTAGGATCTGTTTCTTGATTGGCCAACAAACAACAACAACAACAACAACAACAACAACAACAGCAACAACAACAACAACAACAAACTTTATTATTATCCTTTACAGATGAAGTAACTTAGAATGATAAAATATAAATATTAAATAAATAGGGTACTGACAGCCTGAAATAACCTTAGGGTTAAAAATGCCAGGTTGCCAGTTTACATTTAAAGTGGTTGCATTATAAGGTCGGGTACACACACAAAGACACACACACACATACAATATGTAAGTTATACCAAATTATAACAAACATTATAGTTTACAAAAATGAGAAATGTTTCATTCTGGATAACGGGTTTGTTTATTGTTCCTGAAAGAGTCGTTTAGTTTTAGTTAAATCAATGCATTTTTCAAGCCCTCTTCACACTTTACTTAGAATAAGAATGTTGCCATAAGCTCTATTCTAAATATCAAATTTGGCAAATTCATATACAGTTTGCTTTCCCTTTTCATTATTGGGTAAGGCTACCGTCGGTGATTTCATACAATTGTAGGTTTGACGTGGCTTCTACTTACTTGACTCCAGAACTTGATGATGATAGAATAATAGTAATGGAAACTTTTTTTAAGGGCAACACGGCACACCAATACAAAAAAAGATGGCACGTACAGCAATTCATAATCTGTTTATATAATAACTTGGTTAAGGAAATGTTGTTTAAGAATATATAAAATTCCCCGTAATTTTTTTTTTGATTTAGAACAAAAGGCCCAGAAAGCAAAAGGATACTTATTCCTATACAAGGTTCCCACCCACCCCATAATTACACTCTAGGTTAAGGATGTTCAAAACCAAAAAAGAGCAAGAAAGGATTAATTAACAACAACATACAATATAAGAGTTCGCATATCGTCCTGTTTAAAGACAGTGTTTAGCCTGTAAAAGAAAAGGGAGTTAAGTTTTTCCTTAAAAGAATTAATTAATGAAGTCAAATATACTGGTTGGTCGAAACATAAAATAACAATATATACAGTTCGATGAAATGGTATTCGAGTCAAGCATTATTGGGTTCAGAGCTAAAAATTTGGAAAAAAGATGACGGTCAAAGGGAGAGACTGGTTTTGCACATTCCATTTTTATTCAATAATGTTTTACTATTTTGCCTTCACTGTTTTTATTTATTTGCAGTATTGTTAGTAGTGACCAAAAGAAGAAAACAACTACAGACGAAACAATAAATATCTTCTCCGTTGCATCTGGCCATCTCTATGAACGGTTTATGAGGTACGTGGTTGTACAAATGGCCCTTTAGAATATTTGCTGTAATGGCAGTTGCTCTTTTTTGAAGACTGCCTTTGTGCCTTATTGGCTTTTTTGGTCGCCATAGTTCTATACGTCCAGTTTTTTATATTTCGTATTGTAATAGGCAGAGAAATAGATAGATGGACAGTCCAATTTTAACCTTGTAATCTCTTTTACCTATTGAGGGCCATTAGTTATTCTTTTTTTACTATTAAGCCTTGGCCAAACGTAGATGCAAGTCCGTGCAAGTTTTAAACTTGCGTTCAACTTGCGTTTCGTTTGGCCACCAACTTGTATGGACTTGCACGGACTTGCGTTGACTTGCATCGACTTTGAGCGAGCTCAAATCTGAATGCAAGTCAGTGCAAGTTCCTCATCAGTGGCCAAACGGAGCACAGCTTAAACGCAAGTTTGAAGGTCGAAACTTTTACTAACTTGCAGAGACTTGCATCTACGTCTGGCCAGGGAATTATGTGTTACCCTCATTATTGTTTTTTTTTCATTGACTGTGCTCTGTACAGTGCACAGTTGGTTTATGATTCATGGAATCCTTTTAACTTGGCTAGACACAGTTTTGACTGGTTCTGAGTAGTTATCGTTCATAAGAAGATTATATCAGAACGGTAACAGTTATGAAGTCCAAACTTGTCAAGAAGATAATACAATAGAAAATGTGGTTGTGTGGGCTTATATGTTTGATCACTTCCATAACAATGCAAACGCTTCAGAACAACTCTAGTTTATTATTTTTTGCCAAACTTGCTCAAAATCTGGTCATTAAAAGATGATTAGTTTTTGCATGGTTTTATTCGGGATTACGGCTTAGTCACCAAAAGCATAAAATAAAATCTGACGGAGTAGATCGGCTGTGTGATTCGGAATTTACTGAGCTTTGTGTCTCCCCTTTGCCTTTCACAATCGTGTAAAATTCACGTCATAGTCTCATTTACATATGTGCAATCTAGCAAAAATCTAATGAGCAGTTTCCAAAATTGAAAAAAAAAGACTATTTTGGCTAAATGGAAAGCAACCTTAAATTAAAGTTCGTCTTAAATAATCAGTACTCGATTTTAGATTTCAGTCTCCACCTACCTAAAGTTTTCAAGTGCGCGAAACTGAAGACGCACACAAAGAATGCCGGACTCCTGATTCGGGCGTTAAGTTGAAACTTGTTGAAGATTTGCATTTAAAATTCAACAGAACTTGTTACAAAAAACTGTATCTTTAAAACAATGATTTCGACCGTTCGATTTTTTCTCGTTTTTATTCAAAGTTGTTGAAACATCTTAAATTTGGTAAATACGCTACTTGAGTCATCGTTAAAACGATCTCGAATTTGAAGTAGATAGTTACACATATTTTGCTTTAATTTTAAACTTTTCTTCCTCTAGAATTATGATGATTAGTGTACTGAGACACACCAAAAGCCCAGTGAAGTTTTGGTTCTTGAAGAACTTTCTGTCTCCCACATTCACGGTAGGTTGTGTGTGGTAGAGCGTAGGCTTTACGTTATATAATCCATAGGAAGGTAAGGTTAAGTAACATAATCAGGTAGCTACCTGAGGGTTAGGTTGCATAATTAGGTAGATAGGCAGGGGTTAGGTTGCATAATTAAGTAGGTACGTGGGGGTTAGGTTGCATAATTAGGTAGGTAGGTGGGGGTTAGGTTGCATAATTAGGTAGATAGGCAGGGGTTAGGTTGCATAATTAAGTAGGTACGTGGGGGTTAGGTCGCGTAATTAGCTAGGTAGGTGGGGGTTAGGTTGCATAATTAAGGAAGTAGGTGGGGGTTAGGTCGCGTAATTAGCTAGGTAGGTGGGTGTTAGGTCGCATAATTAGCCAGGTACGTGGGGGTTAGGTCGCATAATTATATAGGTACGTGGGGGTTAGGTCGCGTAATTAGCTAGGTAGGTAGGGGTTAGGTTGCATAATTAAGGAAGTAGGTGGGGGTTAGGTCGCATAATTAGCTAGGTAGGTGGGTGTTAGGTCGCATAATTAGGTAGGCAGGTGGGGGTTAGGTCGCATAGTTAAAAAGGTAGGTGGGGGTTAGGTCGGACAATTGTTAAAGTAGGTGGGGGTTACGTTGGATAATTAGTAAGGTAGCTGGCGGTTAGATTGCATAATTATTAAGATAGGTAGGGGTCAAATCGGATAGTTGAGAAGCAGTAGCATCTTATTGTTTTGAAATGTACTGTTTTGCGTTTGACAGTTGACAAGCAGATTTTCACTAACTCGTAACTTGCATAGTTTTTTTGTTAGTTTAATTTGTTCCTTCTTAGACTGAACTGTATGGAATTAAAATACCAAAACATTCCGAAAAAACGTCCGAAAATTAACCTATCAACGTATGTTTTGTCATACTCATTCTAAGTATTGTGTAATACAATCTTTGTTTGAAAAGTACTTGGCTGTATTAAGAACCAAAACTAGGAACTAATCATCTGTGGTTAGCCTAGCACCAGTACTTTATTCAGATCACTTGAATTAGTAGCTTTTCATAATCAACCAATTTGTCTTCCAATGCAAATCCCTTCCGTTGATACGCTCCTAACCCGAAAACAAACCCACAGAAGAAATTCGGACAGAGAAAACGTTTTTTGCCGAATATATGCCCATGGCTTTTTTCGAAAGTCAGACGTAATCTTTAAAGATTGAACTTGCGAAATTTCAGTGTCTACATAAACATTCATTTTAGAATTTTCAACCCCAGCCAGTTTGTCAACATATATCTTTACAATATAAATACAAATTATATTATTTTGTGTGAGAAAAAGGAAACAAATCACACACTGTAAGCTATCCAGAAAGGAAAGCAAAATTCTCCCAAACTGTTCAAAAGGAAATTATGAGTACAATTTTGGAGAATTTAGCAAGACATCATATGTCGTGCTTGAGGCTGAAAGGGTTTTTAAATACTTGCTTACCGTATGTATAACCGGATGTAGGTGATCTATTTACCATCTTTCTTTGTTTTCCCACCAGGCGTTCATGCCGTACATGGCCAAGAAGTACGGCTTTGAGTATGAGCTGGTGCAGTATCAATGGCCTCGATGGCTTCACGCACAGACTGAGAAACAACGAATTATTTGGGGGTAAATTATTCATCTCTAGCTACTTTATTTCTTTTCTGCTTTTCTGTGTTTTTGTCTTTCAGTTTGTTTTATTCGTTTCCCTTTTTCTTTTCTGCCTGTTGTTACTTTATTTTGGTGTGTTTGATTTTTCCCTTTGTGTCGTAGGGGGCGTTCGTCTGATCATATTCCGGAATAGGAATAACTGGATATTTTTCAGATCTGGGCTGCGATTGGCTGAAATCATTTTCAGGGATGATAACCCGCGTAGTCCTATTCCGGAATAGTCCCAAACGAACGCACCCTTAGAAAGAATCAGTGCTTAACATATCAGCTTAACACTGGGCTCACACTTCTGGAATTCCCGAAATTCCTGCAAATTTGAAATAAGTTTCTAGCAAACATTTGGAATCTTAACTGTTTATAGTAATAATAATACTACTGCTTATAATAATAATAATAATAACAACAACAACAACAACAAAATTAATAAGAAGAAGAAAAGGAAGAATTAAGACTTTATAAGATGTGTACATATAAATGTTCTTAATAAAATAATAGAAATCGAAGAAGCGAACAAATGAAAAAGTATGAAACTCAGGCTACTAGAATCTTGGTCGAGACAGAACTTGTCAAACAAGTTTTGTACTGTTTTTGCTTTTTGCCCTTGTGCACTGGGTTAAATTGCTGACATGTTGTAAGTCACTTTGCTATGAAACAAGTTTAAACCTGTTTGACTCTATATAATGCATGATCCTTGGTCATGCTCAACAGGATAACGGCACAATTTCATTAGTCTTTCCTTTGCGCGTAAAAGAAAAGCCGGAGTTGTTGACAGGATTGATTCCCTAAACAAGTTCTTTAGTTTGTGTCACCAGATTGATCGTGCTTTTCCCAAACTTTTATTGCAGATACAAGATTCTTTTCCTGGATGTCCTGTTCCCTCTAGGTCTCAACAGGATTATATTTGTTGACGCTGATTTGGTAAGTATTAAAGAGGCCAATGTTTTGACTAACATAAAGCTGCAATGCGCAAGATAATTGTCGATAGTTGTTGTCTAAAATGCCTGTGAATTTGAGAATAATATGTTTACAAGTATATTGCATTTGAAATTCCGTAAGGTCATTTCCTGTGAAGGTTCAGACGGATGTCGTTATGATATCGTTGTCTATGTTTTACAGTTTACAGAATTTCCATAAATCCAACCTCGAGATTCGAATAAAATAGCGTCCACAGATCATAAACGCATGCCACAGTTAAACCGTGCGCAAATGTTAGCCTTGTGTATTGAATACTTTGGAACAACGTGTCTCTAAAAAGGTTCAAAGTTCCAGAGAATGTAGGGCTGGCGCCAAAATTTACCTCCATTCAAGAATCGGTGTTATAAATTCGGGAGATTTTTAAAAACTAATTTCCCCGAAATTATTACATATATCAAATTCGGATTTTGAGTGAGTACCAATTGTACCCTGTTTGTTCGAACTATGTGTCTCACCTTGACTTGTTAATAAGTTAAAATTTAGACAATGACTTAATCAGAAATCCGCCCGCACTGACATTGCTTTAGAGTGCATGGGTAAAACGGGGTAAAACGAACACGGAAGGAGTAGATCTGATGAGAGTTCAAACACTTGCTTTTTCTGACCGTCAACTATCATGCTTACGCATCGACTCTTGAGCGCTGTCATCGACTTTAAACGTATTCAAAAATGTCGATGAGAGTTCCACTGGTTTGTGGAGTGACTCTTGTCAACTTTCACGGACACGCTTCCTCGTTTGACCGCGAGCATGAGAATTGAACAAAACCCATCCAAGTCTGGTCACTCAACTCTCATACAACTCTCATCCTCATTTGACCGCGAGCACGAGAGTTGAACAAAACTCTTCCAAGTCTGGAACTTGCATACAACTCTCAATGTTCGTTTGACCCGGTCTTTAGTCTTCTTTTTCGATATCAGTTCACCGAACGTTCTTTTTGGCTTGCTTCCATAGATCGTTCGGACCGACCTTAAGGAACTCAATGACATGAGTTTGGATGGTGCACCATATGCGTACACACCATTTTGTGACAGCAGGACAGAAATGGATGGATTTAGGTAGAAAGAGGTTCCTTTTGTTTTAGTTTAGAAAACTCTTTTTATTGAATTGCATGGCGTTAATATTTATTTTGACCTAATGTGTGTCCAAGTCAGAAAAAGGAAGTTGTTGATAAAGAGTTGACTTTCCATATCGGGTGTGTGTAAGTGTGTGTCCCCAAAGTGGAGCACATTCAAGTGGGTGTCTCAAAAAAGTGTTTAGGGTACGTGCCATTAATAAAGTGTTAGTGTCTCTCGATAACCGACACTTACGAGCGTTTCTATCTTGAAGGTTCTGGAAGCAAGGTTACTGGCGAAGCCATCTGGGATACAGGCCGTACCACATTAGGTGAGTTATTATTAGCAATATGTTTTGCAAAGCCGTCTGGTACACAGGCCG